>FIZU01058810.1:0-22362 GCA_900064475.1 Pseudococcus longispinus
CGGGTAGATCTCTAGATCGAAACGATCAAAGTTTAACATTGCTCTTATGGAAGTTGTGACGGGGCAGGTTATGCAAAAACGTATGCGGAATCACCCCTCAAGAGCATATTTACCATATCCTATGTAACTTCTGACAGAAAATCCAAGATACAGAACTTACGCTTTTCAAACGTTGGTAACTATGTGATGTTTTTTCAACTATGGAACTTTTTGACCAAATCACGTTATAGAGCAAGTTAATGTATCGATGCTTCACGATTTTGGAACTGATGTTTGATGTCCAGTTTTCTTCGGTATTCTTCTACCACTAAATTGCTTTCAGGGTCGGACCGAAAATGAGACAACGGATAACAAGCCCCCCTCTCTCTCCAAGTAGTGACAAAATTGAATTTTCAATTGCATGAATTAGCTGTTCCAGAAAAAAAATTTTTTGATAGCAAAATTTTAATTTCTCACCAATCAGAAATTTTCTTTTTGTACCCTTCCCTCACACTTCCATCACCAATAATGCCAACTACGGTTTTTCCGTGTTCCTATTTAATAGATTAATCAGCACTTTTTCGTATTCTAGTTGTACTGTATGCAAATTAGGCACCTATGTAAATTTGGAGCATGTATGGTACCAACAAATATGCAACCTCGCGAACTCGGAATGTGGTTATTGGACGAAGCCATTTCTTTCTACTGGTATAAGCGTAAGCGAATGATTTGTATTGAAAATAGTACGCATTTCTCCAGAAACAAAATGTTAATGGCGTACGTCGTGGTAAAGCGTACGCTTCGATACATTAACAGTAAAAGGTAGAACCTGTCCGATGTAAAACTGGTTAAACCAATCGACATATAAGTCAGCCGATATTGGTTCGATTGATTAAGAAGTGGAATGTCAACTGAGAAAACGAAGTGGCCCGAAGCGTAGCTCATGTTTCTTTTCATTTTGCAGTTTACTTGATATTTATATTGAAAAAATAGCAAACTTAATTTCAATTTTCTTACCTAAATTAATATTCGATTAAAAAATTCGTACTAAATTGCTGTAATGTAAATAAGTAGGTACGTGCCTATATATTTTTCATGATACGTGTCAATATGATTTTGCTACCTTTCGATATCGAGATCTATCCTAATGCAAATCGCAAGTTGCAAAAATTTGATGTGCTTTTTTATCAACTGACGAATGAAAAAGCATCCTCAATCTTTTTTTTCTCATTTTCTTTAAATAATTATGTAAAAAAAAAAACGAAAATATCAAAACAATGACTACCAAAAATCAATGTTGCTTATATCTACCGATTTGTTTTTGGCATTGATACGTGATATCGAATATCGATATGCAACACCGAATACGTAGGTACTAGGTACCTATCTGAAACTCGACATCTACTTACACATACGTCTACGTATAGTAGTAGATGTAGATACACGAGCGGTTGATTTCATTCAAGCCTATTACTATCGCAGTTACCTGCACCTTCGATAGTGATGTTAATATTATCGTTTTATTATTTTTAAATTTAATCCGCCGAGACGGCATTATACGACCCGCTGTCTATACTAATTAACTTAACGCCGCGCCGACCTCTCGGCTCTCCCCTTCGGATAAAACCCGAAATTAACTCGAAGCTACGCAGCTTCCTTTTCAATCAAGATAATAGAGTTTAAAACATTGTGTTTAAACATTATCTCGAGAGTATAACTAAATAATTTGCCGCCATTAATTTCGCCTTCTTTTTCTATCGTACGTATTTTCTTCTTCTCTATACCGCTGTTCGCCATCAAGTACATAATACAGGTACTCGTACTTATTTAGTATTAGTACCTATCTATATAGATACGAATTATATCAATGTAGCTACGCGTACGTGTACGTAGGTCTTTCTCTCCCTTCTTCGCAACATACCGAAAAACCTACCTAGGACTCACAAAGCCCCGAGTACAGTTTATGCCATTTCTTTTCACTTCCATATATGTAGAGACTCCTCGATGCCATCGTCGTTAGGTATTACCAAGATCGAAGTATGCCATGCCATGCTGAAATGTTACCTCCATAGCCTCTAGTTTAATCGCTCACTCTCAACCAAGAATTCACTCCAACCCTCTACATTACGAAAGTTATTGATCAGAGCTTGAACTGATACTGAAGAAGTTTTTTTTTGCGTGAGAGTAAGTTTTTAGTTGAAATTGCCAGTTACTACAAGTACCAGCCCAAATAGGTGCCGAGTAGGGTAAATTGATTAGAAAATCTGACAATCTAAGTACTCGTAAATGTTATCGAGATGATAAGTCCGACGACGCGACGTTATGCATTCACGTATGTAACTACCTACCTATCTTTTAAAGTAATTTAATGCAATTTCGAAAGAAACGAAAATATATTACAATCAGATGAAAAACGTGGAAGAGAAGTACGAGTAGCTTTAGCCAGTAAGTACTGGTGATGAAAAAGAGGGAGTCAGGCAACCAGGCAGACAGGGACACAGACGATGAAAGAGGTAGCGCAGAAGAAGGAAAAGGCCTTCGGTTCGTTGTAAAGATTTCATTAAAACATTACGATACGTACCAATTAAAAAGAGATGGTATTACGAGCGAATTTGAGCTCAGTGGGCAGTCGATCTCCGTTCCTGTATTAGCAGTTTGGTCTAGATAATGGTGAAAAATTCTTATCGCTAATGCACGTATTCCTACCTCTAGCTATTCGTATAGGAGCTACTAGCTGGCTACCTACACCTAGTCCTACGCGTTGCTAAATCCAAATTCAATGCTATAGCGCCCTTTTGTAGGAATTACGTAGAACGTACGTATACTTATACGAGTACCTCTACCGATGTACGAGTATGTAGGATAGGTACTTACGACTTACGTGCGAGCGAACGAAGCGTAGCATATTATGGATTGCTTACGCTGCCGTGCGCGGTGTTCAAAGGCGGAGGCCATTTTTCAAAATGCGAAGACAGCGCTATTCTTACTTATACGTATATCTATAGTATAGGTACCCAACCTAATACCTATACGTACGAGTTGGAAGATTTTCGACGTTATAATACTCTGCGCGACTGTTTATTAACTAAATAAATAATAGGTGCTGCTCGCTGTTGCTTCGTGATTTGACGGTATATCACGATCCGCTCGTGAACGCTCGGCGCGGCGCGGCGCTGCACTGCACACGTACATTACATACTCGAGCATACGAGCACATAAGATTTACCGACTGCTGCGGAGCTACGTTAGCGTTATGCGTCGAACCGAAATCGCTACTAAATTATATCGAAAAATGATATTAAATAATAAATACCGCCAAGCCGCGCCCTTAGACCTACGTCTATCCAAAAGTATACTTCGCTGTGTGCTACAGGTACCTTAGAACCTAGTTACGTGTGTAGTCTCTTCATCGTGGCTTCAGATTCGGTGCCAAATGTTGCAATCGCTCGTGCTCGTAACTAGCTAACTACCTATACCTAATGTATGCGCAATGTACATATCACAAGGACTAAAAAAAACTCAAAAATCCACGATTTCGCTAAAATTTTCTAGTATGCGATGACGTCTTTGGAGTTGAAACTCGCCCATACACAATTTTTAGCCCTCTGTGACATTTGGGAGCGTAGATATACGTACCTACTCAAAGCAAGGACATTTTAAAAAATTATGAATTTTTTCGTAAATTTTTCATTCTCAACCCCTCGTACTCGTACTATAAATAACACATAACTCAGCGATTAAACAAATGTTTGAAATTCCCCATCTCTCCGTGTGTTCGATTTTTCAATCCAAGATATGTTTTAATCCTCTTCAAGGACGGGTTTGGAGAGAAATGATTAAGGCTATACTAACCCCCCCCCCCCCCCCCCTCTTCAAGGACGGGTTTAGAGAAAAATGATTAAGGCTTTAATAACCCCCCCCCCCCCCAACACAAATCCAGACCAAAAAGAGGAAACTTTATTGAAAAATTAAGCATTAGGTACTTATACCTATTGCATTAAATTAAGATTGAATAGCAAAACTTACGAAAGTATAGACTTATTTTCTAAGAAAATCTAGGTAACTGCATTTTTGAGCAGAGTTGGAAAAATCGTTCTCAAAATTATTTTAAATCAAAACAAGAGAAAGCAACAATTTCGAAAAATGAATAATTTTCGACTTGAAGATGGACTAATTTTTGAGAACGTCATTCAAAAAGTAGATATTCAAGGGAGGGGTGAAAGAGGTAGCTAATGAATATTTGAAACTCACCTGAAACAAAGAAATAAAAATAAATCGTCGATTGGCATCTAAATAAACTTACGACGACAGTCTTTGCGACTTATATAATAATACAAGCTATGAACTATTCGCTCATTGCAAGAGGATTTGGCTTCTTGTTTGGCGTAAAAATTGAAATTTAGATTCAATGAAATTTAAGTTTTCATAATTATAAATTGTTCACTTTGAATCAATAATCATTAATAATGAACTCGATGAAAATTCATAAAATTAATTATTAATTCTACATAGGAAATTAAGTCGTTTGTGTCGCTAACATCGTTGAACTCGTTCAATGTTTCAAAATTCTTGATAATTAAAAATGACGAGGCAAACAACGAGCCCGATCTCAGCATTACTCCACTACAGCGCGTGGCAAATACTAAGCTCGCGTCCTTCGTAATCAATTTTTAAAATGGTCTTTGGGGGGGGGGGGCGGATTAATGTATGCCGATTGGGACAAAAATTTGTTTGCATCATTTCTCTCATAAAATGGCACCAAACTAAAGGATTGGGTCCCAAAAAAAAAATGAAATTTTTTTTCAATTTTGAATTTTTTAAACACTGTTGCCATCGTTTTCAGGCGTCGAAAAAGATATATATTATACCTGAAGGTATTACAAAATTAAAAAAAAAATGTCAGCTATTTCACCCTCTCCTTAATTTTTTCGGCGATTTTTTTGAAAATTTCAAAGAGCAAAAAAGTTGAAAAAATTTTCACAAGCCTATAACCATATAATGCTCACAATTTGTGAAAATTTTAGAATTTTTCACCCACCCCTTACAAAAATTTTCGATATTTAGTGGGTGATAATTCGGGAAGGGATGGAGGTGGGGTGATCAAAAATTTAGATGGTGAGTTTTTACAAGAAGGGTAAATAGTAATACTTAGGATCACTTTCGAGAGAATTTGAGTCAGGGGCCGATTTCACCATATCATCAAAGAAGGCCTTTTTCTCATTTTAGCATAGAATATGCTTTTACTATGGGTAATTCTGCGAAAAACTTGACGAAATTCCGTCACGAAATTCTCCGATGATGACTTTTAGACATTTTGTCAGCCTTTTTTGGACTTACAAAAAATTTTCAGATTTTCATTGACTTTTTGGAGTAGGAAAATTTCAAAGATAATGCTGACTTTTGGACATTTTGCCAGACAAACAATTTACACTTTTTAAATTCAGAAAATTTTGGAAATTGGGGTAATTTTCCGATATTTTGTCAGACAGACTTTTTAGACTTGGAAAATTTCAACATTTATGGGCTTGAAAAATTTCAAGATACTTAGTTCAAATCAGACATTTTGTCAGACAGATTTTTACCTAACGCTGACGTTTGAACATTTTGTCAGACTTTTTTGAGTTTGGAAACATTTTCAGATTTCTACTTACTTTTTGTAGCCATACTTAGGACTGAATTTCGAAAATTTTTCAAAAAAGTTCCATTACAAAATTCACTCAAGAAAATCCGTTACGATGCCTTTTATATTATAATTATTCAAAATTGTTTATTTTCTGAAATTTTTGAACTTGTATACTTAGGAAATTTTTGGATACGATGTTGGCTACGAGTACATACCCAAATACTTACAGCAGAAAAATGTTTTCGGTTAATTAATCATTCCCAAATTCAAATTGAATCAAGAAAGAAAAATTTCTGAACTACATACACACATGTTTAAAAACATTAACAATTTTAAACTTTTCTAACTAGGGGGGAGGGGTGTCACCGCACAAAAACCTCATACATGTTACATCATTGCCCATTACTGCGAAGTTACGAGTCCTACAAAGTATTTGTACCTTTATACGAGTGTCTCTATCATCTATACCTATCTATACTTTATTGACAGGAAAACAAGTAAGGTACCTACTCAAGTAGGTGGTCCAGCGTTCTGATAAACCTAATCAAAGGTCCAGTGTATCTATTAGCGCAATTCAGGAACAGAGAAACGCACGATTTCTCGAATAGCGGTATACGCAATCCTACCCAACAGAATTTTACGCAAGATGAAATTTTTTTCGTTTTCTTTTTCTTTTTTTTCAAAGGCAGCAGCAAACATTGTCGAAACGCGAAAGGCGAAACCTTACAATAGTTTAAAAGTCAGTCGTACGTGTTTTCCAAATGGTCCCGCTGAGACTTTATGCATATACGTAGTATATATTTTTTTGTAAAGGGGCACGCAGCCAAAGCAAAAACAGCTTTTAAAGGTCAACCATTTTGGTTTGAATATAAACCACCCCATGTAACGTCATAGGTGGTCTGTAACGTTTGTTCGGTGGCACATTCCGCGTTTTTTTTTTCTATTTTATTATCATCATTATGTATTATTTATTTATTTTTTTTATTATTATTTTTTTTCCTAATATACCTACAATGGAGCAGATTTAACGCCAAATAAAGACCGTTTTAAGGATGATTAGCGAGCTCTATACGCGTTTGGTCGGTACGATAATTTGTTCGCGTTTAATGATCACGAATCCGCGTGGTTGCTTTGAATCGCGATCGTTTGTTTCGAAACAAACGAACATGGGCAAGCCTTCGAACATACTAGAAAAATACTCGTAAGTCGCATATTGTGCCAAATAATGCGGCGATCCGGCGAATAGAATTTCAACGTGGAATTCTTTACTCGCGTATATGTCATGTAGATGCAATGTCTGTCATTAGGTGTATCCTGGTGAAAAGTTCGAGCAGGGATGGTCGAAATTTTCCAACGGAAACCGCGCAACAAACATTTCTAAGATGGATATGGAGCTTTTTCTAACGGTTCGTAACGAATTAAAAATAGATTTTGAAATCGGTTCGCTTACGATGCTAGAGCGACCCCTTTTCAGAAACTGCCTTCATCTCGGATGATCGCCGCGCCGCGCCAATGGCAGGCTAAACTGACGATGGCGTTTTTCCGGCGCTTTACCGAATAAGACTCCTCAATAGAACAAGTACGAGTACCAGTACAAGTACACTCGATCATTACGAGTTATTCGCGCATCGAATTAAAGCATACTTACTTACTCGCGTACGGCCGGAGCAACTCGTACACTTAGGTTGGATAGGTAAGTAGGTAGGTAAGGTAAGTAGGCATTCAGAAGGGCGGGCGTACGGTATTCGAGTGGATGAAGGCGGCGCGGCGCATTTTATTTACGGGTAAATAGAGCGTGCAGTCACTCAAAAATCAATCGACGAGTAACGTAGAGGCATTGTAGCTACCGGACAATGGGCTCTCTCGAAAAACACTTCACAGCGAGAGGTTGCATCTCTATGAATACATCGGTTGGTGGGCCGTGTACCGCGTATCGCGTACCGGTCCAGGACCCCCGATTTGCGCGCCCTCGGGGGTTCGCGCTAAAGTCGACTCTACAACGTCGTCGTTCGATTTTTACGCGTGGTCGCGATTTCATCGCTACTCAGACGTAAGAGCGTTTACTTCCGGCCGCGGTCTAACCGCCAGCCTAGCCATTCGGAAAAACGGAAAATTACATAGAAATCGACCGCGAAACCGGATTATACCCGCTACCTAATTATCCCCCAGCCCCTGCCCCTGTACTCGGTTACCGAGCGTCTAGTCTACTTTCCGTTTACTGTTTCATTAATTTCAAATCGAGAATCGACGATGAAACTTCACAAACCTAGCAATACTTGGCTACCTACTTAGTTGTCGAATATACGCTCTGATTGGTCCACTAATCGTAATCTGCTTTTAATTTGTTCAAATATAGGTACTGAGGTACTTCATTTCTAGATGAATACAAAAATGTTGAAATATAACCAAATTCTAACCCATCATTTTGTTATAGTTATGACAGTTTGGGAAAATAATTTCCATACTACCCGTTAAAGTATAAACCAGGATATGCTTTTGCTCTTTCTGCTATGTCAAACTGAAGTATATGCACATTCCGGTCTGGCTTTATTTAATTGTAAGTTCAAAGAGTCGGATACAATGTTATAATGTCTCGTAAAATGTTTAAAAGTCAAATTTTGAAACTATCAAAATTTTTAAAGTTCAAAAGTCAACTGACAACTTGAAAAAATTTTTCAAAATCGAAGAAGTCAGAATTTCTGTAATTTCTCAAGTCCAAAAAATCGTTTGAAATCTGAAAACATTCAAAGTCCAGAAAATTTAAAATAGCCTGACAAAATGTTTGAAAAATGGTGAGATTTCAAAATTTTCCAAGTTCAAAGAGTCGAAACTGTTTGTATTACAAAATGTCTAAAAGTCAGTATTACCTCTAATTCCAAAAAGTGAATAGAAATCTGAAAATTTTTCTATGTCTAAAAAAATCTGACAAAATGTCTAAAAGTCAGCGTGATGAAATTTCATGGATATCTAAAAATTTTTCCAAGTGCAAAAAAGTCTGACGTAATCTGAAAAATTGATAAATCCAGTAAGTGTGAAATAAAATAAAACATAAGATAGGTATGCTTTTGCTCATTGCATTTTTTAAGTTCATATAAAGTCGCGATATTTGAAATTTTCTTCAAATTCTCAAAATCCAAAAAGTCATTTGAATTATAAAAAAACCTTCCAAGTCCGAAAAAGTCAGACAAAATATCTAAAAATCAGCGTAACAGATTTTCGTGAGTGAATTTCGTAATAGAATTTCCTTGAAAAATTTTCGAAGTTAAATTCCAAGCACAAAAAGTCAATAGAAATCTGAGAATTTTTCCAAATTCAAAAAAGTTCGAAAAAATATATAAAACTCAGCGTTAGGTAAAAAGCTGTCCCACAAAATATCCAATTCGAACTTTCTTGAAATTTTCCAAGTCCATAAAGTTAAAATGTTTCAAATCCAAAAATTCATTTTAATTCTTAAAAATTTTCCAAGTCTAAAAAAGTCTGACAAAATGACTGAAAGTCAGCGTGATCCCTAAAATTTTTCAATTCCAAGAAATCTGCAAGACAAAATGTCGGAAAGCCGCCGTGATTTCTAAAATTTTCCAAGTTCAAAAAATCGAAATTGTTTGTCTCATAAAATGTCTAAAATCAGCTTTATTTCTGAAATTTTCCAAGTTCAAAAAGTCAGTGGAAATGTGAAAATTCTTCCAATTCAAAAAAAGTCTGACAAATTACCTAAACGTTATAGTCAGAGAATTTCGTGATGGAACTTCGTCACGGAATTTCGCGTAATTACCTATTGCAAAAGCATATCCTATGCTAATAAAAAAAGTCCCCGCCATTTCCATACAATCCATGAAACTATAAAACATAGGATATTCTTTTGCTTATTGAATTTGTTCAAGTCCATAAAAACTTGATGTTTGAAATTTCATGGAAATATTTCAAATTCAAAAAGTCTAAATAGTTTATTCAACAAAATGTTTAAAATTCAGCATTATCTCGGAAATCAAGGTCCAAAAAGTCAATGGAAATCTAAAAATTTTCCAAATCCAAAAATGTCTGACAAAATGTCTTATAGTCAGCGTAATATCTGAAATTTTCCAAATCCTAGAAGTCTGCCTGGCAAAATATCAGGAAATTACCCTGATTTATAAAATTTTCAAAGTTTAAAAAGTCGAAATTATTTGTCTAACAAAATGTCTAAAAGTCAACATTATCTCTAAAAATTTTCCATGTTCAGTCAATGGAAATCTGAATATTTTTCAAAGTCCAAAAAAGTTTGATAAAATGTCTAAAAGTCAACGTATCGAAATTTCTTGTCGTTTTTTACAGGATTGGTCATCTCAAAAGCAAATCCTATTCTAAAAACCACTAATTACTTGACTGATCTTGATAACGAAAATGCCCAATGGCTACATTTGCAAAAGTTGGAATGCAATAAACTATCTCAGATGTTGAATAGTAACAAAAAAAAAACGAAACGTTGCGGGCAGTAATTAATAGCCAACCCAACTGTACCATATTGGCAAAGGTCACTCGGTCATAAAACTGTCAACTATTTATTTCCTTTTGAAAACTTTACAACCAAATCATCAGCTGAAAATCTGACAAATTTATAACTTCGAAACAAATTTTAATAATTTTGCAGGTGGATGGGGCCATCGCTTTTCTAAAATAGATAGGTATGCAACTGTGTTTTTACAACTATACACTGCAAATAACAGAAAGACAATGGCACTCGGACGTATTTGAATGCAACGTGTACACAGTATAATAATCGACCGAGCTTCTCTATCTATTATCGACTTGTACACATGCACGCTGCTTAAAAATGAAAATGAAATAAAACACGCTCAAATTGATCATCCACCGGTGAAATAAATCTTCGAAGACATAAAACTCGTAAGAATACGACGAATATACGAGATATGCTGGTACACACATATCATACGCTTATAGGTGCAATAAATAGACTCAATCGTGGCGATGGTTATTTTCCATTGAAAAATTAGCTAATATGCAGTTAGTCCGTAGGGCGTTGAATTTTTTTTTTCGCCATAACTATACTGCCACCAAGCCGCTGCACGTTAATCGCGTAATATATTAGAATGCGTTGACAATAAAACGTCATCGATATAAGTATAACCCACAACACACCTCGTTAAATGTAACTTGTTAAGCCTTCACTTTCGTACTCTCCGCACTTCCGCAGTACACCATAACCACATATCTAGGTACGTTACATTCGACACACGCATAGAGTCAAGTTCTGACCACAGATATACTAATATACAGGGTGTCTCAATTTCAATTGGAAAATAAAGCTACGAAAGTAATAAAAATATTCATTTACGGGCACTTATAGTCTGCTTTCAAAATTGAAAGGGGCTAATAGGTATACTTTAAAGCCAAGGAATTGTAAGGTTTCCATAAATTTTTGAAAAAGTCTTCTTTAAATTTTCAAGTTCTCGGGGCTCCTTCAGTTTTTCGATTAGGCTGTACGAACACATTAGCAATTTTGTTGGTCGCTCGGAGTTCTTCAACTTGGCAAAGCTTTTCAACTCATACGGTTACAAAATTTTTCTAAAATGCATAAACGAAAAAACATCCAATTTTCAATCTTCAAAGTATCGTAGGCCCTTCAATTTTGAGAATAGACTATATACGAGTATACTAACCATGTACGTTGAAATTTTTGTGGCTCTCAGCTAAAAATATCACCATACTGTCTTCTTTCCAATCGAAGATGCGACACCCTGTATGTAGGTACGCGAGCCATTAAAAAAACGATAAACAATACGAACGAATAAAAAATAGAAAAATATCGTCAATCTTCGTGAAACCCACCCGCATATTTTGACTCGAGTTGGGTATAAAAATGCGAATAAAAGTAACAAAGAAAAAAACTTTTCATCTTCAACAAAATGAGCTTTCGTAGCAAAAAATGTATTTAGCCTTTGACGAAGTGAAGGAAAAAAAATGAAGACACAAAAAAGAAAGAAAATATGGCATACGAACTGCGGTGGTTATCACGCCTTGTAGCCTATAACACGTTTTCGTTTCATTATTTTTCCAATTGGAATAATAAGTACCAAACAACAGATGGATGAAATGAAACATTAAAACATAAGTATACGCTTATATTACATTTATACAACAAACGTCGGTAACTGATACTTACCTCGCTTCGCCTATATTTTGTATTTATATCTATCTACCATTGTGTAACCGAATCTCGATTATAAATGATTTGCCGTTTGACGCGGCGCGGTGCGGCAACCTTCACCGCGACTACGTAAAATAATAATAATAATGATACTCGATAATAAAATAAATCGAAATACCTAACACCTTATACGTTTCATCCCTTGGTTTTTACTTTTTTATTTTCCTCTTTTTTTCTCTCCGTTTGACAAATGAGCGACGATGTAACGTTGAAGCAGAGAACACAACTCACCATTGTTGTCTTGTCGGCGATTGGTTGAAAATGACGGCTGTTTTTATTCCCACAAAACACCCCCTCGACCATTTTTGACGGTTTCTTAATAACATTAATACGTTAGAGAAATACCTGTCTTCTGGAGCGTGGTGTATTTTTTACGCTTACGTTTCTCCGTTTTTTTTCTCCCTATACTTCGAACCACTACTCGTCTTCTCAATTTTTAATTATTTTCGCTAGCGACCTCGCGAGTACCTATCTCCAAAACAAATTTACTTCCGATTTACCTTGCACTTCGACATCTAGTTCTCAAAAGTTGAGTGGAGCCTATTTTGTTTTTTGTTTTTTTTGTGAAAATGACATCCAAATTGTATTGAAAAGGTAAAAACCGTACTCTTTGGTATCTCGAAAGAAAATTTTTGTATTCAGATGCCACCTCCCTCCTAGTGGGCCATATTTTGGGTTTGGGTCACAATCTCCTTACCAATGGGTTCAAAGGCTTCAAAAGAAACCTTGACGATAATTTTTCGTTGTCTTTATTGAAAAAAAATTATTAAAAATTTTTAGACGATCCTCATCTTACTATATATTTTCTTTTTTTTTTCCCCTGAAAACGTACAATAAATTCATTTCTAGTTAACCCACTTTGCAATAGAAGATTTTCAACATACTGCAATCGACTAAAAAAAAACTGAAAAAATGTAATACCGCAAATGGAAAAACTCTAAATTCATCAACTGATTGTCCTTGGCTTGACCCAAATACCACATCATCAAAATTTCCCCTAAGAAAATTCAAATCTCCAAAATTTGAAAAATTGCGATTGAAAAAGTTTTTTACTAATGAAAAAATTAGGGCAAATCGAATTCGAAACAAGCAGTCAAAATTTTGGTAGTGTGGTACTTGAAACAAGACTATTTTCGATCAAAATTGTAGGGAGAACAATTTACAAGTCCTTAGTATCTAAGTAAGTAATAAGCATAGAAAATATTTTCAAGATCCACCAAGGTAAAATAGTCTCTAATCAGCAAGTAGGAGGTACGTCTACGTAAATACTATGTGGTAAATACCTATTCGTACTAAAATGCGAAGTATAGGCATTTCACTGGGTACAAAACGTATTACGTGATATGTAAGTACATCGTTAGTACGAGTATACATGTAAGACGATAAGAGCTATATCCTGTGCAATTTGAAAACCTAAAACTTTAATTTTTCTGTTTGCAACCCAACAATACTTTACTTTCACCAGTGACGGCGAGAGCGAAGCAGGGCCCGGTACAATTGTTTTGCGGGTCCTCTTCTTTTTTACTCAATTCCAGTGCCGGATTAGAGATTGAAGTTACCTGGAGTCCAAAATTTGCGCAGGTCCTTGAAAAATATCCACTTTTGTTTAAAAGCGAAAGCTCGAGCGAAGCGAGGGCGAAAAATTTTGCTAAAAAAATATTCGAAAATAATTTTTTCATTTTTCCTAGCCATCACTAAATGCAAACTTGTGCCAATATAATTTGAGATTTTTTTCTTGTTTTAGTCCTCTGACTATTTGGCCCGCGGACCCTTGGAAAAAGTCCGGACCCGGTACAAATGTACCCTCTGTACCCCTCTCTCCCCGTCACCAACTTTCACCATGTTTTCTTACCGAATGTAAAGGTGCTCGTATGAGTCATGAATAATCTCTTTCACGATGGTGCAATAATTTTCATCAACAATTTAGAATAAGATCACTCAAAATTCGTCAAAGTCGGAAAATTTTTGAAAAAATTGATCGATTTTTCAAAAAAATTATGTACATTGCATGCACCTAATTCGTTCCAGGGTGGCGGAACTAAGAGCCCCCAAAAAGAGGTCAATTTTGAAAAAACGCAATTTTTTGCCACATTTGGGTAGTGTTACCTGCCTGTGACCTCAGTCATTCCTGAAAAAGTTCAATTCGAGTTTCTACACCTCCCTAGGTCACTGACCTCGAAATTTGATACCACTTGATGCTCTCTACCAAGGGGGTGAAAAGCTGCAGATTGCTGAAAAATCGAAATTTTTGAATTGCAAAAACATTAAATACCCTTCGCTTGATACCAAAACTGGACCTAAAGGCAACAATCGATGTAGAAAAATTATTTCGATTAAAAATTTTAAAATTTTTTATTGCAGCATTGCCAACTTTAGATTTTCGTAAAAAATCAAAATTTCTCAATTTTTCACGTGGAAAATCAATTTATTACGAAAATCGAAAGTTGTGCACATTGCAATGAAAACTTTTCGATATTTTAAATCGAAATAATTTTCTAGTGTAATCTCAAATTGAACTGACAATACGCTGCTTCGTAGCATGCTGAACGATTTCGCGTGATTTGGGGCGACGCAACGCAAATGCTGATACATTAGAGTTCGTTTATAGTAGATTCGAAGGCGATGCGTAGTGGGTAGGATGGGACGGGCGGGGATACCGACACGTTTTGTTGGAATTGGAACTCGGCAAGAAAGGATTTTAAAATCTGGAAAAATTAATTAAATTAACGAGTCGTAAAACATACAAATGAGTATAAATAAGTATATAAAAGTGCAGCGTGGCGCGTGTGCGAATGCGATGACGGATAAGAGCCTAGCAAGAAGAGGCGAAGGGTGGTAAACATACTAGAGACGGCAGAGCAACAGCAATGCAGACGCTGCGGCGCTCACGCAGCGAAACGAGTACAGCGAAATTAATTCTTTGGCGTTCGCGTAAGAGTACGTAACGTACGTACGTACGTAGCGGATCCGGCGCCGCGTTTCGAGCGAGAAGAAAAATAAAGCATAGTTCCAATCCCTCTACCGTCCTCGCCGTAAAAAGGGAGGCAAAAAACCGCAGCTCGAGTTGAAATAATGTTTTAATTTCGTGGCCGGAGAAAAAGAAATTAGTAAAGAAGTATTTAGCGAGTGTACGACGCTGGGCTGGGTCGAGATGCGATACGATGTACGGAGTACGGACTATACGGAGGCACGCATACGTCATCTTATTCTTGACAACCGGTAGTAAACAAGATGGTAGGATGCCGCCTTCGGCGCTCTAATGAAAAACATAAATTATTATTTTCACAAAACGACGACGCGCACCAGCACCACGCTACCGCTGCTATATACAAACCAAAAAACTCCCCACCGAGAGACTAGTGTAATTAACACGCACGATGAAATGCAAACGTCATCCGAGTCTCGAAATATTGCGAAAATCTGCCCCGCGCTAATTCGATAATACGGCGCGGCGCGGCGTGACGCGCCATGCAGTTGCAGTATGCGTACGCGTGCCTAAGTCGCAATCGTCATCTCGTTGCATTCGTCTGCCAAACTTGGTCCAGTTGGCAGTTTCGTCTTCGGGGCCAAAAACTTATCAACAGTACTCAAATAGTGTTGAGCAGCTTCCAAGCTCTTGGAAACTTAAGAATTTTATAAATAGTTAGTTCTTTCGAAGCCTTGTGAGCTTTTCAGTAGCCAAGAACTAAGCTCGAAGATGGGAAATTCAAATCAAGTCCAGCTGTTCTCAAAAAATTCCAACTTTAAGTAACTTTGCACTTGCAATGATACGCTGTCAAGTACGTTCTAATCGGAAACCTAATTCTCTCTAATGAAGCCTTCTGTCTTCGAACAGAAAATTTTTACTAAAGGTAACACGAAATTGTATTTGGGAAATTACAATGACATTTCGAACACTCTTGCCTCATTTTTCAACGATTTTTGCAAACATTTGCAAACATTTTCAAACCATGAAAATTTTCATGATATTTTGATTCACGAAGGCAAAATCGTCGTTTGACCTTACGTCAAGTCACAACCCTTCGGTAACTTGAAAAATTAAAATTCGTAAAACTATAGCTATACTTATACGTAAAAAAACATACTTGACGTGACGTTCGTCAAGATACAGATACGCGAAAGTGCTCGTATCTACAAAATATAATATCTATGTACAAAAAAATAGCCAACTAGGTATCCCTATCTACAAATTATACGCGGCAGTGGCTTTCCACCCATGTTTTCCATATCTCGATTCTCGAGTAATTGGTCCCGTGACACGACGACGTCCCCAGGACCTACACGTAAGCCGTAAGTTAGGTACTTTTTTTTTCGTTCCGAAGTCGTAAATAACCAATTATCGCTTTTCATTTTCCTCGCTTTTTCAATTTCTAAGGTCGAAGCGATAAGTTATTCTACCTATGTGGTATGTACAACGTACAAGTACGTCGAAGTACGTAGCCTTCCAACGACTCGTAAAAAAGTACAACTTTATCGATAATTTTAAAATGGAGCCAATGCCAGGTACTCGAGTTTTAACAAATTTTTCAAAATGACAAAATTTTATTGCTTTTTGTTGGTCACGTAGGCCTTTTTACTTCTTGGGTACCTTGCTTTACCTAACTACGAGGTATAAGCTATCCACCCAAGCGTATTTATTTAAAACTCTACTCTTCAAATTCTAAAATAAACTTGAACAAGCGTCGCGATGGCGATTTAGTGAGGTTTGTTTAAGCAATAACTTCTAAACGTAAACAACAGCGTGGCAAAAGGCATAGGAGTTCTTAAGGGTGTAAAATGTGAATTATGGTAGGCGGGTGGGTGGCAGGTTACATAAATCAATAGAGTAAGTAGGTATGACCAACGAATAAAAGAGTTCAAATGTCGTGGAAATTCTATTAAAACCTCAATAAATATCACGCAACGATAATTCAAAACGTCTTAAAAATTGTTAAAATTTCATCAAAATGGCGAAGTGTTTTTTAAAAAAATGAAACAAAATAGCGCAGCGCTACGACGGTTGAAAATTTAAATCGTTCAAAATATTCCGAAAGTTGGTCGAAATATTACAAAACGCTCGCATTTCGAGCAATTTTCGCCATATTTTGTACGCCTAATTTCGACGATATTTATTTTATCGACTTGTCAAGTTGTTTTTAACGATTTACTCGCATTTCTACTTTAAACAATTTTACACGTACATTTTCAGGATTTCATTCGTGTCTTTATTTTTACGACGCGCAATAAGTATACATAGAAACATTCACGGGCAGGTTTCTACCTACCCATAAATGAATGGCCATGTTTTTGAATATTAGTAGAATTATACTCGATATCAGACTTTCTTCTGCGCGGTTCAGGTTAATTCAAGAAATAGAGATATGATATATCACACTATGAAATTGTGTAGTCAATTGGAAACGCACTTACCCACGCGAAATTCTGGATCTGCCAAATACAACGGTGGAATCACAACATGGTTGAAGCCTTGAAAATTTCGCATTTCCCCTGAAACAAAAAATTTTCAACTTTGTTATAAAATTTATTTTTACAAGTTGATAAATTAGGTTTTTTTTTTAGGATCAGAAAGAGGACATTTCATTTTTTAGAAAATTAAAAATCTTAATTTTCAGCGATCTGCAACTTTTTAATGAACATTTGCCACCCTAAAAATGGTTGTGGTTGTAGTTGTAGATGGTCTGGGGCGATGTATTTGTAGAAATTTAAACTACACCCAGAACCAGATTTACGGGGGTCATTAAGACCATTGGTCCCAGGATCTCCACCAAATTACTTCAAAATTTTAAAATTATGAAATTTTGGTCCTTCAGATTCATTAATCATCGATGATATAAAACTGGAAAAAATTGTGCTTTCGAATGACTTCTGCAAAATGTTTGCCCTGACTTCACTTGGAGTCAAGAACTTTACAGAACTCGTACATACCTACTTATTTTTAAAAAAATTGATATGTTTGAAAATTTTGCATAAAATCAATTTTTTCTGGCCATCCCTCCCCCCCTCCACCCCTTGAATGACTGTCTGGCTATGCAACTCCATCGAGTTTGAACGTAGGTTGAACAAAATTTTCAAATAAAATTTCAACTTACAAAAATTTTTCAATTCTAAAAACGAATACCGATGTTGTTTTTCTTTCTATGCGAATATTTCAAAGAATTTTCACCAATTATTTGGCTCTAAGACCCAAAAAATTTAAATTCGGCCCTGATTTACAACTTTTTAGCCCTCTTTCCTTTTCTCGGGACCGTTTTAATTATTTCAATTGCAATTAAAATGGCGTAGAACGTCGTTTTTCAAGAATAACACTATTCTAAGGACTCGTAATTTCACCGTCTTACAGTGGACCAATTGCTACAACTTTTTAACAATTTTTGCGAGGAGAAGAGGCACTCGGGGAAAAAAATTTCCGACTGCGAAATCGCCACTCAAAATATACAAATATGGTATTAATTGGTTTCTAAAAACAAATGATTTCAGCATTGTAAAAAAACGAGCTCACCAGCACCCTCGATATTCCAATTCCATCGACCTCGATTACAAGTAAAATTTTCGATCTGAAGGCTTGGTTATCGTATTCATAAATCTTTACCTAAATCTAACATTCACGCATCGCTCGCTACCTACTTGAAGATTATAAAAATAAGAATAAAAAAATGGATTCAAACGAGTCGAATTCTCCTTAAAAATGAAATGATCTCATTACGTAGGTACTCGATGCTTATACGATGCACTGGTACATTTTACAAAGTCATAAATAAGACCGCAACTGCGGGTAGGAAGCGAAAAAAGGAATCAAAAATGAGCCAGCCCACAATTCGGGGAACACTGGTTATCGTACCGTACGCTGAGTTGACTAGTATGGTACCGTTGATAGATGGATTATTATTCGCGGTGATTTACTTCTGATACCGAAACAATTCTCATCAATTACCGACCTACGTTCACGTGTACCTTAGACCTTACAGTTGGAGTCGAGAGCCAATAAGTATAGCAGCGGTGCACGATGGGCTATTCCTAGACCTACTACATTTACATTACATATCTCAATACGAATTTAGATGAGCTGCTTATAAACTATGTATGGTATTTATTCTTCTACTTCTTCTTCGTCTTCATCTGCTTCTTCTTCTTCTTCTTCTTCTTGGTCTTCTTCCGTTTCGAGTATATTACGCTACATCATACTACATGTAATATATTTATGAATTATGGGGAATTATAACGTTTAAATAAACAAAGAACATCGTCCAGAAGTTAAAGTATAAATGTAATGCAGAGACGCTAAAACCCGCTGCGAAGTGTCATATAAAAAACATAAACGAAAACATGTTTTAATAGTTAAATTATTAAGTAAGTAAATTAAAAGAATGGTTCGAATGTAAAAAAAGCTGAAGAAAAAAATCTCCGAGTTGAGATTTGATTCGGGCCTGCTTGGGTGTGCGTCTGCGTCCACTATCCGCTCGTAAGAGTCGAGTGGATAGCCTAAGTTGAAGCATATGAGGAGTGAGGATTGTAAACTGTAAAGTAAGTGATCGTATAGAACATATAGGTAAATTCTTCGAGTGACGCGAGCAGTGTTCGAAAGGAGGGAGACTCGGTCATTATAAAAAAAAAGAAAAGAAGGAAGAGACGAAAAAAAAAGCATCGAATTTATAATTTTTCTATAGTTTAGAAAGATTCTGTGAACGAGCACGATAATATGTGTACGTAAACGCGTATATCTACATACCTATTTATACGCAGTATATTGGATGTTGAGTTTGTGTGTATAAATTCGTTCTGTAGGCAAGTATTAAGTACGGTGGAGAGTGGACCACGGACGCGGACGCCTTCTAAATGCTATTTATCATTCCGATTCGACGATGTTAGTTCATACTTTTCGACCATTTTTCGGGACTCCTGCGGGGCGACTTGATGGTTTTATCATTTGTACAGCCGTATATTACGTCTCTTATTTTAATTCTTTTCGAAATTTATCGACTGAAAAAAAAATCGAGAGAAAAATACGCGTATACTTCTCGTACACATAGCAGACACTTTGTTACTAAATATTTTATGACATTTTTTTAAAGGAAAATGTTATTTCTTGATATACTAATTTTTAAATTTATTTTTCTTCTTTACGCTATGTTTTCGTTGTTGTGTGTTTTTTTTTAATGCAATGTACGTGTATACGTAAGTTTTCGTCCAAATTACTCGGTTGATTTTGTGATTAAGTGCTTTTCGTCGTGCTTCAAGTATAAGAAATTTTTTATAGCTTTATAGTTGATACTTAGATATTACCGATAATGGGTATGCAAATAGGTTTTACGTACGTACTTAGTTATTAAGTGCTTAAAATACTCGAGTACATAGGTACAGCGAATTCCGATTGTGTAGGATCGAAAATCATCTTTTTAAATTGACTCTCTTTATCGTCTACAGGAAGCATCGATCAATAAGCTTTTTTCACTTATGGCTGAGAAACAGAAGAGAAGGGATACTTTGAAAGTACAATATTCAAAAAATAGGCTCGCAAAATGAAAAGAAGCATTCGGTTTTCGAAAAATATCCCCTCAAAAGAACTTCTCTTCACCTGTCATCTCTTTCAGAAAAAAAAAAGACTTTTGCGCCAGCTTTTTTACACTAAGGACCAAACAACACGAATACCCGTCTATTAAAATACAAAATAGGCAGTGTAAAAGTTGTCTTTTAACATTTTTTTATCTTCCTTTTCCTAACTTTGAGAGGAGTTCGAACAAACATGAGTAATAAGTCGTAGCACTTATCAACGACATTCAATTTTCAAACAATCTAGTGAAAAAATTGAAAAAAAAAACTCGTTTACGATTAGAGAATTAATTATGTAGAAGTTTCGGAGAGTATTCAATAAACGACTCGCGATCTTAATCCGATTATCTAGTCGAGCGATCGCAGAAATCCGAATGAGTATTTTAAACGACTATCAACCAACTGACGCTGATACGTAATCTTCGTTAATTATCACGACAACGGTATTAACAAATTGGTTTAATTACACCATTTGTATAATTTTTTAATTTTACACTACATACGCATTCGAGGCTAATCAGATTTTATAAATTATAAAACAGTGTGAGCTCTGACAAGAAGTGAAACGTTACAGTCAACTTGCCAAATATATGCCAGTATCTATGATACGTAGGTACGTATGTAGTTATTCGTACATGTACGACCTGTTTGAAATTTCGAGCGAAAAAAAAGAGCAAACGATACGAAAATACAAACAATAAAATAGATAGGTCTAGGTACGTCTACGTAATACTACGAAGCAGTTGGCGATGAAAACGTTTGCTGACGAAAAAGATGATAATTATACGAGTATATCATTTGCATTTCTGCTGTTTCTGTTTCCGTAGGTAGGTATTCCGTTGACCGCATGTTATGACCGTTGAAAAATTCTTGGTGAAATATTGTGCTCGGTAAATGATTACTTTAATTGGCGCGCATGCTGCGTTTAAACTCGCGCTAAATTAATAAAATTTTTCTATCCGAATAATATATCCGTTCGGCGAGTATCTCTACCCCCCTTCTCGTCCATGCCGCGCCAAAGTAGATGAATAAACACGTTGTTCTGTACGTTGATCTGATAAATTTTGTCACTGTCTTACATTTTTACATGTAACTCGAGCGCGCTACCGCAGCATTTAATGAGCTCGGGTATATTTATACAAGTTACAAGATCGGTATACTGGTCCGAAAATGAGAGGGGAGGGGATGCGAAATGGCGAAAAAGCCGCAAATAAATCAACATTTAATTTACCATTATACCTACAGCTTCACCAAGTAGGTAGGTATGGCTGCGGATATATGTATACGTTTTTACTTACGTAGGAACGTAGGTACATTATTACGGATATGTTCAACTATATTTTACATAAATCTCTCGCTGCGGAGAACGTTTCTATAATACCCCAGCATACCTACCTACGGGTTTTCTTTTTCTTTTTCTTTTTGTTTTGTTGGCTCGCGTGCATATTTTTGTTGATTTATTTCCTTTGTTTTTCTCATCTATTCAACTGAAGTTCGCCGATGACAAGAGCTATATGAAACGATAGCAAGAATTTTCAGTTTGGAGCCCACTTCGATTCAAAGCGTATTTTAGGTACCTACCTATAATTTGGGGGTTTAAATTTAAAACTGTAGGCGACCTGGGTATTGTCCAAAGTCAAACGCGACCTGAAGGAAAACGAAGCTATTTTGAAAATTTTAATAGTTTTCTGGACATTTCGAAATTTTAAATAGATACACAGTAGGGTGGAGCGCGAAAAAAAAATATACCTCGGATTTTGACCAAATTCAAGGGAGTGGTTCATATTTATATGGGGACGAACCATGAAAAATTCTAGACCCCTAGTTCAAAGGGAGGTGGAGCTAGGGGGCCTTAAAGTGAGATAACTTTCGAAAAAAACGCGGTTAAAATGATTTTTACTATGAAAAATTACGAAATTTTAGTTCTTTTTATAAAAATCGAAAGTTGGTCACCCTGCAATTAAAACTTTTCAATTTTTGCAATCAAAATAATTTTTTGGGATCAATA
>FIZU01058811.1:0-13218 GCA_900064475.1 Pseudococcus longispinus
GGCAATTTCGCTGCCGAGTGCGCGCATTCGGCAACTGCGCGAATTGCGCGTAACATATATACTTGAAAAATTTTGAAGTTTCTCAACTTTTTTTGAAGCGATTTTTATGCAAATTCTAATAATAATTTTATACCAGATTTTCGATAATTTTTATGAATTTTCAAACAGAAATTATATTGGATCAATGCAGATCAACCTGTCTTTCGTACATACTTAAAAAATTTCCGAGGTTTTCAACTTTTTTTTAGTGATTTTTTTATGCAAATTCCAATAATAATTTTTATCAGATTTTCAATAATTTTCATGAATTTTTGATCGTTATTGGAATATCTAGCTTTATTGATGTTTATGAAACTTTTCGTAATTTCAACAATGTTTTTGACCATTTCGTGACTTTTTGAACATTTTAATGATATATTCAGCCTTATGAGAATTTCAACAAATTGAACGATATTTTCGACAAAATTCATACTTTTTTGACCATTTTAAACACATTTTGAATGATTTTAATGACCATGTTTACAATTACAACATTTTTGACAATTTTCATAATTTCTTGACCATTGCCATCACATGTTTTTTAACAAAAATTTCAACAATTTTTACGACGTTAGGAACAAGTTGGGCATAATGCCTTTTTTTCAGCCTCTTCGTATGAACGAAAAATTGAATAAATATTATCGAAAAACAAACTTCAAAATTTAATTTGTTCAACTCTGCTAATTATCAAAATTTTGTGCTGTATTTTCGTGCTTCGAAGATACCCTGGATTAGCAAAACTGTCAAACATCTTTGAATTTACAAACCTGAAACCATTCTGCTAAAATTTTTGGTTCGATTTCATTCAATTGAAATAATAATCAACGGTTTGAGAATATGTACGTATAATCAATACAGGATAGGTAATTCAATTAAATTCTAATCAATCTGGGTCGTCTTAATCAATTTTTCTATAATTAATAAACATCTACGCTGTATACGATTCTACGAACATACAAATAGGTGAAGAATATTCATTTGCTTATTTGAATCTCTCACTCCACACGAAACTTTTCACTCTATCCAGTCAAATTTTCTACCATTTATCCCTCAATCGCCTCAAAAAAATCACTTCCCATTATTTATCTCAGCTTCCTACAACAGATTGCTTTTTATCTACACCACTCCATCAAAATAAATCTGCCTAATGTGAATACGACCGACTCGATCACGAAAAAAATAACCGCTTTTGGTCGAAAATGCTCGAATATCACCTTGCCCGAGGTTCGTCTACATCTCTACATATTTACCATGCGGCGACAGCACACACTTCAAATTAATTCCTATTCTCATACCTTCGTACTTCGTACCTTCCTCTATCCCTATCTTTATCTTTACACACATACGATAGATTCCACTCCATTGCCTCACTTCGGCTCTCGTCGACACCACCAAATACAAACCCTCCCATACTCCCAAATACGTCAACGCACCGCTTCGTCCAACAACGAAAAAAAAAAACCTAAACCTGAAAAATTCAACATGCCAAAAGCGTGACCCATACAATACACTACGTGCTACCTTACCAATAAACTAACCATAACGAGTCGTGTAGTATCTCGATAACATAGATATTATTTCCAAGAATTATACTACACACCGAAGCACTGGCTGGTACAACGCTATCGTCATTCTAATGATATCATCGATACGTTGTATCGAATACAATACTCTCGGACTCTCACACGCAGATCGCACCTGCCACCACAATCAATTCAATTCGAGGAGACTTTTAGGAAGAAAACGAAGATGAGCTTAGACAATCGAGTGTCAATTCGATGCTCGGTCATCGGGTTATTTCACACATCGTTTTAGCCATATCTTTACCTGAGGCGAACCGGGTCATTTTCACGTGCTGGCTACAACCAACTTGCAATTTTCAAGGCAAAACCAGCGTATTCGAATCAAGCCGGACACGCCACGTTCATCTCCACTTCTGGTTTTATTCGCGTCTATGACTCATCGGCGCTGGCCGCTTTAAATTAATGACAAATCCTAATTATTCGACCTGCTGACGCTGACGTATGACCTCATATATCCGCACAACAATTAGCTAACCCGTATGCGAAATTTATCGCGAACTTAGAACGAAACCGACGTACGATAGAAAGATCGAGGAACCAAGATACTCTCGAGCACATTACACGTACCTACGGCTACGTACGTCACAAGACCAAAAACAAAAACAATGTATCACTTTCAACCGAATCCCATAAACCGTTACCGCATCCAGCGGAAACCGGTACCAAGTTTCCGATCATCGTTGGCACCAACACAAAGACACAACAACCATCGCGCAGTAAAAATCTTCATCTTACCAAGCCTCGGTGTTCTTTTTTTCAATGCTAATGAAAGAAAAAAAAAGTCCAGAGTTCTATTACCGCAGACACCGTTACAAACGCGAGCACGAAGTAAAAAAAAAACCACTTTAATTAGTCTTTAGTACGATTATACATGTAAACCGAACCTAGCATAGGTTCATTCTACGATATCCAACCAAATTCGCATAATTCTCGCCTCTGTTCTTTAAATTCAAACATATCAACACTTTCCATTCCAATTAAAACCAGTTGCAGTGAGCCTAATTGCAATACCACATATTATGATACCTATGAGTAAGATTCGACTACCACAATTTAGCATCGTGTTGGATGAAAAAGCAAGAATTCTCGTATTTTGACTTTCTCCATTAACACGAGCTATAACAAGGGTAGGGTTTTCAACTCCCGAAGGTATTGTGAACAAAAAAAGAGTTACAAGAGAAGTTTTTCGAATACCGTTAGAGGGGTTTTGCACCCTTTCATCCGGCGTTCTTCTTTTTTTCCCCTTGTAAAGTTTTTTATGTACGTAGAAATTCGCTAAATAACCATCCATGGCGTGGTAAACGTAATCGAAATAAGAAAGATACGTATCGTTGGTGTCGTCCTGGTAGATATACAATGTTTTACGTGTCGCGTGCCAAATCGCAGCGAAATTTCCATGTTCTTGATAAATTACTAAATTAGTATAACTAACAACGTCGTGTATCAAGGGGCAAAATTACATGACCACACAAGCAAACATATTGGCTAAATTCATCAAGAATTTAACATCATCAACAAAAAGGGCAAGGGCCTCAAATTCAAAATGACTATTTGATACCCCTCCGTCTCCACTCTTCAGGTTTAGTCATAGGTTCAATCAGGGCATCGAAAATGGTAAAAAACCGAGTATCAGTCCATTTTCATAGAAGCAAAAATGACAAAAAAAAATTAAATGAAAGCAAAAGCCATCAAAATGCGAAAAAAATGTTCAAGTTTTTTGTAACTCAAAAATTATGATTTTTTCGAAAATTTTGCAAGAAATATTTTTTTTAGAGAATTTGTAGATTTTTCAGGAAAAATTCAACAATTAGTTTCAAACATTTGACAAATTTTTAATTTTTTTTTTAGTAACATTTGGTCGAATTTTCAAATTTTTTGGCAAAATGGTAAAATTTGCATATTTCAAACGAAATACCTACGATCAATTTTTCAAAAATTTGCCTACTTTTTGACGAATTTTGAGTGGGCTAAACCCACTTGTTTCGTTTCTGCTGAAAATTTCAATATCTCAAGGTGAAAAATAAAATTGGTAAAAATTTTCAAGATTTCACAATTTTTTATCAACTTTTCATAGACTTGTAGCATTATAGTCTTTTTTAATAGGAAATTATTCTAAAAATTTTTTTGCTACCTCGTGAGAAATGAGATTAATAGCCTATTTCATAAGAAAAAGGTAAAAAAAGGGAATTTTGATCTCATTCTTGTTTCTCATAGGAGAAGAAGAGGGGACGACGAATAATTTTCTGAGCAATTTCCTTTTGAAATGGATTTTATTAGAGTAGGTAGTAAGTACAAGTATGCAGGAATGCAGATACTGACAAATTTTGAAATTTCATGATTTTTTTTAAAAACCCGAATCAACAGGAACCCCCCCCCCCCCCCCATTTGATCAGAAAAACTCAGAATTTGTCAAGAAATTCAATATAGATTCATTGATGGGACATAAAAAAAAACTCAAAAATCACTTCAATTAATGACGATTTTTCATTTTTTTTCTATAGTCGCCCTCACGAAACCAAAATTGAATATTTACCACTAATCAAAAACCAAAACCAAAAATCTGGAAACCGAAACCGAAACCAAAAACCACTAATAAAAATCCAAACCATCATGAACTGAAATCCATAACTAACCAATAATCTCAAAAACTGGAAATCAAATCAGAACTACACAAAAGTCGCAAAAACCAGAAACTGAAACCGAAACCAAAATTCCACTATCCAAAAACAAAAAAATCATCAACTGAAATCTGTAACTAACCAGAAATCTCGAAACCTGGAAACCAAAAAGCATAAACTAAAAAGTAAAAACCAAATCATAACTACTGAAAATTCCTAAAAACCATAAACCGGAACCGGAACCGAAACTGAAACCGAAATCAAAACCAAAATACTACTAACCCAAAACCAAAACATCATCAACCGAAATTCATAATTAACCAGAAATCACGAAACCTGGAAACTAAATCATAAACTGAAAACCAGACTAGAACTATCCAAAATTCCCAAAAAACCAGAAACTGAAACCGAAACCAAAATACCACTAACCAAAAACCAAAACAACATCAACGGAAAACATAACTAACCAAAAATCTGGAAGCTTGAAAACCAAATCATAAACTGAAAACAAAACCAAAACTGTCCAAAAATCCTAAAAACCAGAAACTGAAACCGAAACCGAAACCGAAACCGAAACCGAAACCAAAATACCACTAACCAAAAACCAAAACATCATCAACTGAAATCCATAATTAACCAAAAATTACAAAACCCGGAAACTAAATCATAAACTGAAAACCAAACCAAAACTAACCAAACATCCTAAGAACCAGAAACAGAAACTGAAACTGAAACTGAAACTGAAACTGAAACCGAAACCGAAATACCACTAACCAAAAACCAAAACATCATCAACTGAAATCCATAACTAACCAAAAATTACAAAACCTGGAAACTAAATCATAAACTGAAAACCAAACCAAAACTACCCAAAAATCGTCAAAACCAGAAACTGAAACCGAAACCGAAACTAAAATACCACTAACCAAAAATCAAAATGTCATCAACTGAAGTTCATAACAATCATAACCAACCAAAAATCACAAAACCTGGGAACCAAATCAGAACTACTTAAAATTCCTAAAAACCATAAACCGGAACCGGAACTGAAACCGAAACCAAAATCTACAGAACAAAAACCAAACCATCATCAACTAAAATCCATAATTAACCAGAAATCACGAAACCTGGAAACTAAATCATAAACTGAAAACCAGACCAGAACTATCCAAAAATCCCAAAAACCAGAAACTGAAACCGAAACCAAAATACCACTAACCAAAAACCAAAACATCAACGGAAATCCATAACTAATCAAAAATTACAAATCCTGGAAACTAAATCATAAACTGAAAACCAAACCAGAACTACCCAAAAATACTCAAAACCAGAAACTGAAACCGAAACCGAAACCGAAACCGAAACCGAAACCGAAACTGGATCCAAAATACCAGTAACCAAAAACCAAAACATCATCAACTGAAGTTCATAACCAACCAAAAATCACGAAACCTGGTAACCAAATCAGAACTACTCAAAATTTCTAAAAACCAGAAACCGGAACCGAAACCGAAACCAAAATACCACTAACCAAAAATCAAAAAATCATCAATGGAAAGCATAACTAACCAAAAATCTCGAAACTTGAAAACCAAATCATAAACTGAAAACAAAACCAGAACTGCCCAAAAATCCTAAAAACCAGAAACTGAAACCGAAACCGAAACCAAAATACCATTAAGCAAAAACCATAACATCATCAATCGAAAAACCATAACTAACCAATAATCTCCAAAAGTGGAAACCAAATCACAAACTGAATACCGAATTAGAACTAACCAAAAATCCCAGAAACCAGAAACTGAAACCGAAACCGAAACCAAAATACCAAAAACCAAAATTGCAACGAAAATCCTTGAGGCTGGAAGTGGAAACCAAAACATTGTTAGTAACAAATCGAAACATATTCAAATTAAAACCAAAACTGCAACCAAACATTTGAAAACCGGAAACCGAAACTGAAACCAAAATACAAAAACCAAAACGTCATCAACTGAAAACCATAACTAACCAATTGTCTCGAAAACTGGAGACCAAATCATAAACTAAAAACCAAACCAGAACTACCCAAAAATCTCAAAAACCAAAAACTGAAACAGAAACCGAAACCATAATACCACTAACCAAAAAATCATAAACTAAAAACCAAAACTAACTAAAAACTTTAAAAACTGAAACCAAAAATACTGCTAACCAAATCATCAACTAAAAAACAACCCTACGGCAAAATCCTGAAAACCAGAAACCGAAACCGAAATCAAAGTACCGCTAAACAAAAATCAAAATTATAACCAAAACCTTGAAACCAGAACAAGAAACCGAAACCTTACTAGTAAAAAACCGAAAAATATGCAACTGAAAATTGAAACTATAACCAAAAATCTGAATAACTGAAACCGAAACCGAAACCAAAACCAAAATATGTACCAAAATCCAAAACATCAACTGAAAACCAAACCAAAACTACCCAAAAACTCTGAAAACCGAAAACCGAAACAAAAACACTACAAACCAACACTCAAATGATCAACTGAAAACAAAATTAAAATCGAATTCCTGAAAACTGGGAACCAAACCTATAAACAAAATCATGAAATCCGAAACAGAAACCAAAATATAAAACATTATTAATCAAAAAACCGTAACCAGAAATCGAAATTCCTATTTCATTATTAATATCCGATCTTTTTCAGTTTTTGAGCATTTTTTCTTCAGTTTTCCACCTATTTTCTTCGAGATTACCCACCATTTCTGCGTAATTATATTGGAAAAAACAAAAGAAGTATACTCGTATAGCGAAATAATGAACTAAAAATTCACCACAGCTAATCAGACCCAAAAACTTACCCATAATTCCAAAAACTGAAATCGAGAACCAAAACCAAAACGATTATTGTAACGTAAAGTCGTAAAATACTCAACCCTGCTAAATTGTCATCTTCATACTCTTCACATGTCAGTCAAAAATGAGATACTTCGGCACTTCTGGATAACCTGGCTCCGAGCCATCTAAATAACATTTATTATTGCACTATCCATCACCGTGTGACCCTATTACCCAAATTTGAGCCCGAGTGATGCAATTACAATCTGGAGAAAACAACTCACACAGTCCAAGAAAAATAATCAAATAAGCCGACAGATATCGTAAAAATTAAGAAATCTTTCTAATTTCGTACATTTCCCTGGCTTCGGTTCCAGTCTATTTCTTGAACTTTGATTCGAATACAATACACATATTTCAATTCAAATCGAAATTAGATTAAATAGATATTAAAAAAGAACCAATATAAGTAATTTCCATCCATAGCTCCTATATTTCGATTATACACTTTCTGAAAAAATACCTCACCGAAGATAACCACCGAGAAGCTCGCAAAGCACGAAGATAATTCTATTTTTATACCAAAACTCTCGACTCGAATATAAAAACTAAACCGGAAATGAATTTGCAATTTTATCAAGCGAATATTTTCCATTCGTACGCCTTCACACGGTATCATTCTCGTTTTAAAAAAGTTCTATTCCCTCGACAGACTACTTTTCTTCTTCGCTGGTAATCCTTCGAAAATAATAACTCTCGCTTTTAAAAATCCCAGCAAAAAATTACCCCACGTTTCGGACAAATAAATCCCAAATGCGAGTAGGATGGAATTCGTACCATCTCTCAATTCTTTTCAATCGACTGCAACATTTTCGATGATTCTAAAAGGTCGAACCGAGAACGCCTCCGCAACACCTTTTCAAAACATCTGACTCGAGTTGTATATAATAAATCTCGACAACTTCTGTAAGAAATACGAGCAAAATAGCCAGAGAGGGGCTAAAACCAACAATAAATTAAATTAAAGAAAAATACGACCTTCCTCCCCACCTCCCCTGCCATGTCGAATAAATACGCGATGAAAACGTTCGATATAAACTTGGCCATCGTATACGCTACGTTTACGCGAATAATTACCCATGAAAAAAGAACGAAAAAAAACCAACCAACCATCCGATGAAATCGTTTAACCGCGAATTCGCTTTATAAAAAAATGTTATAATAATTACACGCGTCCAGCATCCGTTTTTTTTTACTGTCGTCGTCCATGTCTGGCGCATGTTTAGCCCTCTCGAATGCGAAATTTTTCATTCACGTGTTAACACCGATGTACGTACGTTGGTTATACAACATCCCAACTTGTTTTTTCTTTAACCAGATGATATCTTAAACAGCATCCTTTATTCGGTAGCTGTAGAGTCTGCATCTTTGGCGAAATTATTCCGCATTCGTCGAGCTATTAAACGAGATGTCATCTACGTAGAAAGAAATATAGGTGAACGAGGACACGATTCGTTTCGTTATGCGAACATCCCAGTTTGACTGTCCGAATCGAATCTTAGAATAGATTTTGGGTGAAGCCAAAGCTAATGATTTCATTTTGGCAAATTTACAAAATAAACAAAAATATGGTACGAATTCGACAGTTTTGGGGAGTCGCTTGTAGCAAACGTGCTCTTCCATCTTCTGTTACTTTTTATCAAAATCCAGCGCCACCCAAACTGATTCGATCGCACGAACGTAGCAGATTACGAGAAAAAATAATCTAGGTGATTTTTCGCCTCGATGGAGACGATTGCCTGGTTTTGGTTTCCATTTCCGGCTCGAGCTCGAAGCAAACAAAGCTGCTTCAAAGTCCATAAACCAAATCTTATCATTACTCGGAAATTTATCAGTTTTTAACGTAGGTACATAGCAATTGTTGTATAAGTTTTACGTTGCAGCATACGCGAACGAGTTCATAACTAAAGGTTACATTTTGTATATAAACAGCGCAGAACACAGTTCGAATCTCAGCAGTGGAAACGCGGAGACGGTAAAGTTTTCATTTCCGTGTGGTCTTCTCGACCGTAATACCTGCATAGCATTGTATTCAGTTGCAGGTTCCTACAATAAGGATTCGGTGAAAAGGATTCTATCCTTGTAATTCTTTCATCTCTAACACTTACATCGGTTTAGAGCTATGAACTATAATAGAATACGAGGTAATAAAGCGATAACAACGCCATTCCCCTGATACGAAAGCATACAGTACATCGTGTTTTTTTTAGACAGCGACAAAATATACACAAATATCTACTTTCCATTCCCCAAATAGTCTGAAAGAAGACGACACGATACAATGTGAAGATTTACTCGTAGATTCGCGTTAGAAAATGGGTATTATATACACTTGTTTTATTTCAAGGTTGACGCAAAAAAAAAAGAAACGGTTTACTCCTGTGAAGACACCAAGCCTGGAGTTGAAAATAGTCGTAAATTGTTCAAAGCGAGACGTTCGTTAAATTAAATATCAATTTCGATATACGTTTAACTAATTAAATCAATCGACCAATTATGGTGTTCCAAAATCTATGCTGCACAGTTCCGAGTAAAAGTTATTTGAGTGTATTTGCTACTTACGTATATTCGTATTTGCAGATTAATTAACGTGTAGCAAGATCAATAGCGATAACTCACCTGCAACAATAAAAATAACAGTATTTGATCAGTTAAGGAGATATGGAAATTTTCCACAGTAAAATTGATGAAAATATTGATAAAATTCTTAAAATAACGCAGAAATTGTCAAAACATAGTGTAAACACCATGATAATTTATCGTAAATAGAAATAAAAATAGATATTGAAAAACTGTAAAAGTAGGGCTACGTAAAATTTTTCTAAATAGTAAAAATAATTCCAATCAACTCTCAAAAATGAACGTAGTAAGTAAATTATCAAAAATCATTGAAATTTTGAAAAATTATTGATGACATTTTTACAAAAATCAAATGAGTAAAGTATAAAAACTGTTGAAAAATGTTAAATTCGTTAGTTTTAGAAATCTCATTAAAAAGTACCCAAAATTTTTTTCAATTCAAAAAGTCTAAATCCATCCATCCATATCCATATATTATATAAAATCCACGACGACGTGTCCGTCTGTCCGAACGCTGAAATTTTTCGTGACTTTTTGACATTTTGTCAGACTTTATGTGTTAGTGACATTTTTAAAAAAGCTTGAAACGACCTTTAGACATTTTGCAAGACTTTATGAAAAAAATGACAATATTGACAAAAAATGATAATTTTGACCAAAAATGACGAGTTTGACAAAAAATTACAATATTTACCATAAAAACAACAATTTTTATCAAAAATGACAATTTTTACCTTAAAATGACAATTTTTACCTTAAAATGACAATTTTTACCTTAAAATGACAATTTTGACCAAAAATTCACAATTTGAAGCAAAAAAAACAGTTGATGAAAAACAAAAATTTTGATCAAAAATGACAATTTTTTCCTTGAAATCGGCAATTTTTATCAAAAATGACAATATTCACAAAAAATGATAATTTCGACCAAAAATGACGAGTTGGACAAAAAATGAAAGTTTGGTTCAAAAAATGACAATATTGACAAAAAATGATAACTTAGACCAAAAATGACGAGTTTGACAAAAAATGAAAATTTTCACCTTAAAATCGACAATTTTTACCAGAAATGACAATTTTTGCAAAAAATGACAATTTTTACTTTGAAATGACAATTTTGACCAAAAATTCATAATTTGGACAAAAAAACAATTGATGAAAAACGAAGATTTTGACCAAAAATCACACTTTCGACCTTGAGGAAATGACAAATTTTACTTTAAATTGTACCAAAAAATGCCAATATTGGCAAAAAATGATGACTTCGACCAAAAATGACAATTTTGACCAAAAATTGCAGTTTTTACCTTGAAATGACAATTTTGACAAAAAATGACGATTTGGACCGAAAATAACGATTTTCACTAAGAAATGACTATTTTGACCAAAAATTCACTATTTGAACATATATATTTGAAATTTTCTCGAAATTCTTTGAGTCCGAAAAGTCATTTGAATTCTGAAAAATTTTTCAAGTCCAAAAAAGTCTGACAGAATATCTAAAAGTAAGCGTAACAGGTGAATTTCGTAATGGAATTTTGTTGAAACATTTTCGAAATCACTTCCAAGTACAAAAAGTCAATAAAAAACTGACAATTTTTCAAACTTCAAAAAAGTCCGACAAAATGTTTCAAAATCAGCCTTTTTTAAAAATATTTTCCAGGTTCAAAAAGGCCAAATTGTTTTTCTGACAAACTATCTAAAAGTCAGCAAGTTCAAAAAAGCCTCACAAAATGTCTGAAAGTCAGCATTATCTCTGAAATTTTTCAAATCCAAAAAGTCTAATCTCTGATAAATTATCCAAGTCAGCAAAATTTCTGAAAGTCTGTCTGACAAAATGTGTAAAAGTCAGCATAATTTCTGAAATTTTTTTCAGTTTTAAAAAGTCTAATTTCTGACAAAACATCCAAAAGTCAGCGTGATTTCTGAAAGGCTATCTAACAAAATGTCTAATAGTCCGCGAAATTTCTAAATTTTACAAGTCCAAAAAGTCGTTTGAAATTTGAAAAAATTTTCAAGTCCATAAAAGTTTGAAAAAAGTGTAAAAATTAGGTCACGTAATTTCGTAACATTTTTCACTTAAGTGGTCGTAGTAAAAGTATATTCGACGCTAAAAAACGTTTCAAAAATGAAAAAATCGTTTACAAACTCCTTAAAAATACTAAAAAGATTAATTATAGTGGCATAAAAATGTTTGAAAATTTATCAAACACTTATTAAAACCATTTAAAACCGACAAAAAATCATTATAAATTCTAAAAAGCGCCAAAGACATGATAAAGTTGCTAAAACTGTTTGGAATGCCATCCAAATTTTATAAAAATTGTTGAAATATTCATAAAAAAAATAATTTTAAGTCGCAGAAAACTTTCAAAAACACTGATAAGTTTGAGAATTCGTCAAAATATTACAGAACACGTTCAAAAATCGTTTGAAATTTGAAAAAAATCTCTAAAAATGTGTAGAAAGTCATCAAACTAGTACAAAAATTGTAGACAACCAGAAATTTTTTTTTAAAATTGAGAATCAAGCTCGAAATTTTATATTTGATGAAAATATAATTAAGAGATTTGCTTTCAAAAAGTCAAAGTATGCTCAAAAAAAATTATGCATTGGGAATTTCTGAATTGAATTAAGTTTGGTAATATTGTCAAAAGATTGACCAAAAAAATGGGCTGGTAAGAAAAAAGGAATGAAAAACCAGCGTTGGTTAGTTTTTTCGTTTAAAATGATAAAAATTCTATAAAAATCCGAAAAATAGCCAAACATTTCCAAAAATGCTTCAAAAATGCCCTAAAAACCTGTAAAAACAGAAAGACGTGCTAAAATATGCTTCAACAACATGTTGCTCAAAATGCTCAAAATCTGCTGAAACGTATAATAGACATCTTGGAAATGCTTGAAAGGACTGACTGGGAGGGGGGGAGATATATTAAAGCATGAGGTTCTTAGCCTTAAAATGTAACAATTTTTTTCTAAATATCTTGAAAATTCTTCAGTTTTTGAAAATGGATGATTTTTTTTTCCAATATTTTACCAATTAAACGAAATATTTTGTCTTTATTTTTTTTTATTTTTTGCCATTTTTAGAGCAATTTTTGAAAATTTTACTAATGTTTACAAAGATTTTTGAGATGATTTCACGACATTACGAAAAATTCTATCAATTTTCAATGACCTCCATAAACCAATTTTTTTAAAATTTTTTTTGTTGATTTTTTTTTCAACTTAGGTACTTTATGTAAAATTTTTCCGAAGTAAAAAATACTCAATTCTTGAAAAAGAGCAAAAAAAATCAAAATTGCTCGATTTTGCTGAAATTGTAGTATATGAGAGATATCGTCTTAAAACAAGCCTAGAAAAGATTTTTAGGGCCCTAGGTCGTCTTGAAGAGGTCTTGGGTTCCCAAAATGGCGTCATTCAGGTATTTTCAAAGAAAATAGGAAAAAATGGGAAAAATGAACGAATTTGATCTAAATGCAGGTTGATGGTGTATTTTGGTGTCATTAATGAT
>FIZU01058815.1:0-10810 GCA_900064475.1 Pseudococcus longispinus
AAAAATGGACACTTTTTTAGGATTGACCCCAGCCATTAGACATATCCATGTCAAAAACTGTCGAAAATCTTGTAAAAAAATTTTTACAAATGAGTTATCATTTAAAAAAAGAAAAAAAGTATCAGAAAGTTATGAAAATTTTCAAAATGTTGACAAAAGTTGATTAAAAATATGGTAAAAACGGTCGAAAAATTACGAAAATCATCGAAAATTACGTAAGAAAATTCTTAAAATTGTAATAAAAATTGGTAAATAAATCGTAAAAATGGTCAAAAATCATGAAAACTGTCAAAAACCTCGGAAAAATTTCACAAAAATAACTTGAAGTATGAAAATAAAAAAGATCAAAAAACAGAAGGGTCGTGAAAAATGCTTTAATTGTCGAAATTTTTATAGAAATAACAACAATAAGAGTCCTTGACCTCACCACTATAAATTATAGGATATGCTTTTGCTCATTTGGGGTGGGTAAATCGTCTTTTTTCCATGTATTACACATATGCAGATCTCTCGTGTTTGTTTCATGCATCTGGAATACCTAACTACTTTTCCAAATTCAAAAAAGTCTCACAAAATATCTGATTTAAACTTTTCTTTAAATTTTTCGTCCATAAAGTCGAGAAATTTGAAATGTTTTTGAAATTGTCCAAGTTCAAAAAGCCATTTTAATTTTGAAAAAATATCAAGTTCAAAAAAGTCTGACAAAATATCTAAAAGTCAGCGTAACGGATTTTCAGGAGTGAATTTCGTAACGGAATTCCGTTGAAAAATTTTTGAAGTCTAATTCCAAGAACAAAAAGTCAGTAGAAATTTGAAAAGTTTTCCATATTCGAAAAAGTCTCACAAAATGTCTAAAAGTCAGCGTTAGGTAAAAAACTGTTGAAAAAAATTTTGATTTGAATTTTTCTTGAAAATTTTCAAGTGCAAAAAGTCATCTGAATTCTGAAAATTTTCAAAGTTTAAAAAATTCTGATAAAATGTCTAAAAGTCAGCGTGACAGAATTTCGTTACCTTTTTCGCGGGTTTGGTCATCGCAAAAGCATGTCTTTTGCTAAAATATTGTAAAAACTGCTAAATCAAAATTTTTATGATTTTTTACCATTTAAAAATTTTTTTTACTGATTTGTATGAAAATTTGAAAATACTGCAACTTTTCTTATGGCGTTTGAAGAACTATTACAACATTTTTCATTTTTCAACGACTTTCTGGAATATTTTCACAATTTTTACGAAATTATTGATTATTTTTATAATGTTTTTGACCTATTTAAAGTAGTTTTTACTGGTTTTTATGAAAATTTAAATAGTTGTAACGTAATTTTCGTTGGTTTTCATGATCTTTTGACAGTTACTACAACATTTTACATGATTTTTACGAAAATTTCAACAATTTCTGAGATGTATGCTTCAAATTTTCAACATTTTTCAAAAGTATCTACTAGGTAGGGTAACCTTACATTAGCACGAAAAAACCCATTTTAAAAACAAATTTACTTGGAATTTCTTTTCGGTTATTACATCGATTGTCGTAATATTTAGTAGTAAAATGTATTTTTTGGGGTTTTCGGTTTAACGTGTCTTATCGGTGATGATAGTTTGTATGCACCTAGATTGTACCTACTGTGAACTTGAATATTACGTTGATATCTACAGTCCATTTATTCCTCGAAGTTACATGTTTCGTTTTCGTGTTTTTATTTGAGTCGTTTTTGTACGTGCATTTCCAATTTTTTATCAATTTTTTCTTCAACTTGAAATTCATGAAAAAAGTACCTACCAAACTTTTGGAAAAAATTAACACATTGAATATAGCAATTAACTATTTCATAAATATTCAAGGGGATGAATTTTTCAGTAATTTGATATCGATTTTCCTCTCGTTTACATTTAATTTTGAGGTTTTGGGCTCTGAGATGTTTTGAATTGGTTAGATATTAAAATTCATATTTTTCGACTTATAGAATCCGCTTCTAAAGTAATTCTATGCCAAGACGCCGAAAGGATCCCGATGAGAAGTGGAGAACCTAAAATTCAATTTATTCGATCTATGATTTTGGACATTTCGAATCTGTTTTTGATGTCATTGAATGCAAACAACATAAGAAAAGGGCACCAAATCTCAATGCGATTGTCAAAATTACTCCAAAAATAGATTTCGGAGGTCGAAAAACGTGCACTTTGAAAACCAGTTGAAAATTTTCCTAAATGAAATTAGTTTTTTTCCTTGAGATATGACGTAACTATTCCGGATATGCGATATGACCTACATAATATTTTCGACCAAACCAGAATTTGAGAGCCTTGCAACTTGCATATTATGCATAATAAGTAGGATAGGTAAAGTTTGCGAACATTACAGAAAAAAAGTTAACGAGCTCATAAAATTTATCGTTCTAGTTCGTTTCTTTTTATATCATGAAATTGATAATTTTCCTTTTTTTTCTACGTTTTTCTTTATCTGATATTTCAACGAAAAATTATCTAGCGTGGTAAATTATTATGGTTGAATTTTTGCACTGGCACAAATTTGAATCGATTCGTGGCCTAAAAAGTAATAAAATTGCCAAATTGCAACATTGAAATCTCAATCAAATTTGCAAGTTTGTAAATTCTTTGGACAATTTTTATTTTTCTGCAACATTACGCATAAATTTATTAATTTCTAGCCAAAATAATCAAATTTCTACAATCTGACTTTGTTACTAGGACTGCTATAAACCTTTCGACCTTCACACTCATTACCTGTGGCTAGAAATTTTCAAGAGTAAAACCAAAATATGGGAATTATTAGTGAACCGCTGATCATTTTCTCTTAAAAAGGTTAATTTTGCACAGGAAGCTCATAAATAAGAGTAAATTAATTAGTCAAGCAGACATCTTTTCCTCTGTCAACGTACACATTACCTTTCCTATATTCGAGATTGCTTTCAATCTGCCCCTTTCCAAATAAATCCATTTACTCTTTCCGACCAAAATCAACCACTTACTCGAGGTACACATACATTCCCAAGAGAACTACCGGATCACATCACCTGAAAGCTTTCGCTCCGTTTGCAGCTTATCACTCAAGCTACGAGCTGCAATTAAATGGCATTTCGAATACGAAATCTTTTTTATTTTTACGACTACGTGAGTTCACTGACTCATACAGGCGTATTTTATCGTCTAAATAGAATTTTTACAAGCAGCGTATTCGATCGTGATATTTCTCGGTTATTTCGAATTGTACGGTTGCCATAATGTTATCTAAACATTTCCCTAAAATATTTACATAAACGATTTTATTTTGATTATAAAAGAAATTTTTACGAGTAGTCTAGTTGTTAATGCGTATAGAGAGTTTACTCTCTGAGTACATCGGTCGAGTTCACCTAATTAAAAAAAAAAGATTCATCTTAAAGTGAGTACACCCTAAACTAAATTAACGACACATCGTTTCCAAAATACGATTTCGAAGGTAAACCAAGCAGTAAAACTTTTATATTGTCTGTGATGCTCGTCTTATTAATTAGTGTTCCTGTGTAATGATATTTTACCCCCATTGCGGCACATGTAACTATAAGGTAAACGTTTCAATACATCGTGGTTTTTTTTTTTGGTAGGCAGTATGGAGGTACTCGCAGATAATAAATTAATTACCGGTCTAGATTTCATTCACCTTGAATAAACGGTTCGTTTCCGTTTAAGTGGGTATCTAAAAAAGTGATCGGTTCGGTGGCTAAATTTGCTAATTTTTTTGCGCTCTGTTGTTCGAGATTTTATTAAAGGAAGTAGTAATGTTGCGGTAGAGTGAACGTATTATGCGAGATCGATGTGTTTTGGTCGTAAAAATCTCTGATGTCTGGCGGTTTGAAAATTAGTAGTCCGGAAAAAACACACAAAAATGTCGATAATTGAAAAATTTGCCAAATAGAGTTGAAAATGTGGAATTTACCGGGAAATTTTTCAATATTTTTGAAAATTAACGAAAACAGGTATAAAAATTTGACTGAAAAACTTATTTTATCGAAAATCAAATTGAATAATTATTTACAGGTAAGACGGGCCTACATATCGAACAAAAAGTATCAAAAATACCTCAATTTTTTGAAAAATTTCCGAAAATTGAAGAATTTCAACGAAAATACTCGAACTTTTCCCAAAAACATCCGAATATTCACGATTCTCAATAAAAATGTAATGGGTGGCCCACATAGAAGGCCGATGGTTTTGAAAATTGAAAAAAACGTCAAGTGAAAAAATTTCGAAAATTAAGCCCTCTAAGAAAACTAATCGCTCAACCCTTTGGAGCTCCTGAGAAAACTGATGATTGAAATTCCAGTTTTTTTGTGAAAATATACTAGGTGTCCTTTTTAGAAATCACGAAAAAAATTGAGCTCGAAGAAAAATTTTTCCGGAAATACGAAAATTTACAAATTCAACTTTTTAATAATTTTCTTGAACATTTTTTTTTTTTTGAAAAAGTTATTTACTTATTTTTGAGGCATATTTTCATGTTTTACAGTTTGGCGCCATGTTATCTATACGTTGGAATTCCCCCACCTCTCCATAGCAACATTTATATTTTCCCAAATCAGAAAATTTGAAATTTTTGTAAATTTTCAAAATATTTCCGAAATGAATGAGATTTCTAAAAGAGACATCTAGTGAATTTAAACGAACTGAAAATATTGGAATTATATCCAGCACTTTTCTCAGGGGCACCAAAGGGTTAAAAAAATAGAACTAATTTCAAGCTATACAATTTTTTTCGTAAGATCCTCAGTTTGGCCAGGAAATCGATATTTATCGGAAAAAACTTACCCAGCAGGCAGCAACTGCGTCAGAAAAACTGATTTTCTACACCAACATCACAAAATTTTACTTTAAAAAATCCAATTTTGCAATGTTGTTACCCATCAAAAGTAAATATATGTAATTAAATAGGCATTGCAAAAGTTTTGATTCTAATTTTGCTAAGCACTAATTTTTCAATTTACGAAATTACATCCATGATGAAGTTTTGAAATTTTCCATCACGTATATCTTTAGAACCAGTTCATAAAAATGAAAATTTCATATAAACTTTTTTGTGCACCTTCTAAAGTACTATCAAAAAGATTATTTACATATTTCACGTAACTCCTTTATTCCAGGTGTTAGAGGCGTTTGAAAATTTCAATTGCGAATAACTCGAGAACTGGTTCATAGAAATGAAAATTGTATATAACATTTTTTGTGCATAATTTTAAGTACTACTAAAAAGGTTATTTATATATTTCTTGTCTCTGCTTTATTTTAGGTGTTACAGGCTTTTGAAAATTTCAATCGCGAATAACTCGAGAACCGGTATACCGATTTTTCTCAAAATTTATAGACTTCTATTTCTAATAGTATTGAACCTTTCATAAAAATTTCAGCTCATTCCATCAATTATTACGAGAGTTGCAGTGTCGAAAAAATTTTGATATAAGAAATACCATGACATTAGGAGGGGAGGGGGGTTCAAATTTATTAGCTGATCTTCGATTCTCGAAAATCAGCTAAAAATTTTCCTTAAACATGTAGAGTTAAAAATGTATAATTTTTTGAGAGCTCTAGCGCCTTCAATATGAGAGATAGGCAAAATTTTCACATAAACTTTATGCTTGTACTAAATGAAAGCTACACAAAAGATCATATACAAATTTTGCCTATCTATCATATTGAAGGCGCTACAAAGCAAAGTGTCATTAAAAGTGCTTCAACGTCCTCAATTTGACAGATAGGCAAAATGTAAGCATAAATCAACAAAATTACAGCCCATGATAAATCAAATTGTTAAAAAGTCAGAAAGTTTTAAAAAGTCTCACAAAATATCTAAAAGTCAGCTGTCCGACAAAATTCTGATTTGAACTTTTCTTAAAAATTTCCAAGTTCATTCAAAGTCCAAAAAATTATTTGAATTTTGAAAAATTTTCCAAGTTCAAAAAAAGTCTGACAAAATGTCTGAAAGTCAGAGTGGTCTCTGAAATTTTACAAGTTCAAAAATTCTGCCTGACGAAATGTTGGAAAGTTAGTGTAATTTCTGAAATTTTCTAAGTCAAAAAGTTCGAAGTGTTGACAAAAAATGTCTAACAGCATTATTTCTACAATTTTCCAAGTCCAAAAAAACAAGTTAAAATCTGAAAATTTTGAATCTGCTAATTGAATTTTTCAAGTCCATAAAGTTAGTTTTCAAAATTTCTGTGGTCAAAGTTTTTTTTTCATTTTCATATCTATCAACGTTCGAGCACTTATTTGCACAAACACTATTGCAAATCTTTTCCGAAAAATCAAAGTTCGATATAATGAAACTTCAAATGAACAAAAAACGAAAAAATTAAATGAAAGAAAACAATTAAAAAGGAAACAAAATATTAAAATATTGAAAATAACGAAATTAATTTCCTTTTTTTTTTTACAAAATTTGAATGAAAAATTGAAAAAATATTTTGTACTTTGCATTCGCAATCACAAAAAAATCAAAATTTCAAAATTTTGCTTTTTTTGCATTATTAGATATTTTTTGACTTTGAAAAATTTTCCTTTATTACCAACTTTTCCCTAAAATTCGAGTAAACTTTGTTATTTTAGCAAGAAAATTGAAATATGATGAAAGAATTCAATTTTGGACACAGAACTGAATTCTGGACAAAATTTCCATTATTTTGAGTACATACCCACTTGAGTATGATGGAAAAACGAAACGAAATAACGAAACAACGAAAAAAAGTTTCGTTTCTCAAACCTGCGAAAAACATCTGAATACTCACAAATATGAACGAAAATATTCAAATATTTCTGAACCATCATTTCGATAAATATTTCGTCACAAATTCAAACAAAAAATCAAAATAGATGAACGAGTAGGTATTGAACGCGGAGTAGGTATTGAACGCGCAGTCGTGCACAAACCAAACTCAAAATTTTGTTGAAATCCAGAAACGGAAAATCAAAAGTTACAACTTGAATCAAGCTAATCCAACTTTCGCATCAAATTCCACCAAAAATGACCAATATAAATATTACGCACGAAACCTAAAATTTGCCCAATTCAACCCTCCAACATATCAATTTAGCACCTCGAACCCTCGAAAAATACCTCCACAATCTATTTTTCGATCTACTCGAAAACTTCGAAATCCAACTACATTACTCACATGCCCCACATAGCCTGAAAAAGCGCTATTTCCGACCATTACGTCACTCATACATCCACGATTAGCATTTCAAACGTTGTAAAAGACGATTTTAAAAATACGATAACCGTATAACACGACGACCCAGAAAAAAAGAAAAGGAGTTTTAATCACTTACGCTGGTACAGATTTATTTACCTACGTGAAATTCGTCTCCAGTACATGTTTTATTTTTACCCTTTTTGGGGTAATAAATCAGGCGTTATTTTGAACAGTGCGTTTTTTTTATATCTCAAACTTGTTATCATTAAATGAAACCGTACTTGGTCACGTAACGTTTTAATCATATAATACGTGATTTATATCATTCAAAAAAAAAATACGCAGGTATTCGAGAATCAAGGGCGAGTTAACACTAAATTTTACCATTACCAACATTGTATGGATACAAGTACACTCGAATTCGAAAATTCGTCCTCACTCGACCACGTGTTCGTCTCGTTGGAATTATCAAAATACACAATAGAGGCCTATTTCGTGAAAGCCTCTGCCTTATGCTTTGTTTATATTTAAACTATGACGCGTGGTGCCCCTATGGTGATTATATTCCAGGCGTAAAAGGTTCCCGAAATGTTTAATTAGTATATGAGAAGGTTCATTTAAGAATTGAATAAGTATCGTCGCCATTATTCCACATATTATACTGGACGCGATTGTACGTGTAATTTTACCGCCGAAATGGTTATGAAAAATTAATTTACCGGTGTAATTGAAAAGCCAGTCTAGCTCGTAGGTCTAGTCTACCTAAGAGAGACAGCGGTAACGATATGTCATGCTGATTCGTTCTAAACTTCCTCAATAAAATATCATCCCGGTGCGATACGACGTGATAAATTATTAGTCCAATATTTGAACTTTTAACAATTATCTAGGTACGTAGATACCTATACGAAAAAAACATTATTTCAAGAATTCGTTACATCAGCAATTTATACGAGTACACGAATTCAGTACCATATACGTCATTGAAGAGTTACAAGTACAACTACATTATGCTGGCTTTTAATATGTCAGAAAAATTGCACTCTTGTAAATATTTTCTTTGCAAGGTACACGTAAAATGTTGCAGTGCTCGGCATGCCAAAAAATGGTAATTTTCATTACACGTTTTTTAATTTTTTTATTGCTAAATATTTCCGGCGGCTATTTTTCATACCAGAGTGCTAAATTATGCGCCTTCTTTATAATGAAAAATTGTGCCATTAAACAGAAAACAAAAGTAACGTACTGGTCTGCGAAATGTAATGTAACGTACTGATATTTTAAAAAAGAAACCATATCAAGGTTATTTCATTCATTCTCATAGCAGCCAACCAGGCAACTCGAACAAAAGTGTGAAACCACATCTTACTCCGGAGGCAATCCGGGATACCTTGGCCAGTCTCATCATCAGATAAGAATAACCGCAAATCTCTCTCTGGAGGCGACATCCACAAACATTCGTACAAAGTAATAGCCAAAGTCTTCGAATCTGCTCAAACAATACGATAAATTTCAATTCGAAACACCCAAATTGTTATACCAGCGGTTACACTCGTATACCAGCACAATGAAAAATTACGAAGAAATTAACACTCCGTATAATAAGAAATTGCCAGCAATAATTTTTAAAACTTTCATGTCACTGCGGAAATTATCCGCCATTCGGATGTATTTGTTACAAGGCTTGAAACGTTTTATAATTTATTGAGCTTAGCTCATTAACCCATTTGAGCTGCCTGCGAAACGAGATAATTTTAGAGTGTCTTACGAACTTTTGTCCAACAAGGATTCCTTGACCGTCGCAAAATTCTCGTAAAAATACTGTGTTGCAACTTACGTATTATTGCATCGGTGCCAAACTCGACGTTTCCCGTTACGTTATACTCGTATAGTTTACCGCAATACAAAAAGCTTTTTGAACCGAGTACAAGGCGGACAATTAATTATAATTTATTACATTTAGGAGACTCGACGATATATTTCCATCGTATTTGTACATACCGTAACTATCGTAAAATATTATTAAACTGAATGAATAAAATCGAAATTATAGTCATGCTGGTTTCGATTCCCCCTCCCACCGTCCCTTGAAAATAATGAGATCTACGCATATTGTCGATGATGAAATATTTACGATTATCACGTGTAATAAGCCTTTCGCAGATACCATTTTATTTACAACAGATTGTGCCAGCGTTCAAAAAAAAAATTATCATGAAAATTGTGGAAAATTCGGTTAAAATTATTGAAATCGCAATGAAAAAAATTACGGAAAAATCGTCAAAATCGTCAAAAATGTTGTTATAATTGTCAAAATTTTCACAAAAATCAGAACAAATGAACAAATATCGTAAAACAGGTCCATAAAAAATCATGAAAGATATCAAAAATCTCATCAAAGTTGTTAACATTTTCATAAAAATCATTTGAAATACTTGTGAAAAAAATTATCAAAAGAAGATGAAAATCGTTTGAAATGTTCCTTCAATGGTCAAAATTTTGACAAAAATCAATGAACAAATATTGTAAAAAAAGTTCAACAAATCTTAAAATTCGTCAAGAATCTCGTAAAAACTGCAGAATTTTCACATAATTTTCCAAAATTTTCACGATTTTTTGAAATATTTTCAGAGTTTTTTTTATTGATTTTTATTACAGTTTTGGGGATATTCTAACCTTTTTTTTTAGGGAATTTCAACTATTTTTACGACGTTACTCAAGGATTCTTCTTATGAGTTTTTAAAATAATTTTTACGAAATTTTTGATACTTTTTTATGATTTTTTTTTTAGACTTTTTTAACGAAGTTTATACTGGTTTTTACGAAAATTTAAGAAATTTTAACCGATTTTCGGCTTTGTCCGCTTTTACAAAATTTTAACGATTTTTTTTTTGTTTTGAAATTCTTATCAATTTTAACGGAATTTTCTAAAATTTTAATAATTTTTTGACAGTTTTTGCAATTAATCTTTTAGCAATTTCGACATCATTTTCGACGTTTTTTTAATGATTTCTTAGCATAGGATGTGCTTTTGCTATGGTTAATTTCGTGAAAAAACTGACGAAATTTCGTCACGATGACTTTTAAACATTATGTCAGACTTTTTCGGACTTTGAAAAATTTTCAGATTTATTGACTTTTTGAACTTGGAAAATTTCAGAGATAAAGCTGATTTTCAGACATTTTGTCAGACAAACAATTTGGTTTTTTTGTCCATTTTTCGTGTCCGTAAAAACGGTCGCGAAGTTCCTTGACGAAGACTTTCAGACATTTAGTCAGAATTTTTTGGACTTCGAAAATTTCAGAAATAAAGCTGACTTTTAGACATTTTGTCAACCAGTATAGACTTTTTTGTCCATTTTTCGAATCTGTAAAAACCGTCACGAAGTTTCTCGATGATGACTTTCAGACTTGTCTGGACTTTGAGAATTTTCAAGAACTGAAATTAATTTTTGGACTTGACGGGTACTTTTTTTTGGTCATTTTCATTACAATTTTAGTGATTTTTTTTGAAAATTTCAACTATTTTTACAATTTTTGATCAATTTTACGATATTGACATGGATATGTCTAATGGCTGGGGTCAATCCTAAAAAAGTGTCCATTTTTTTTGTCCAAATTTTTTGTCC
>FIZU01058816.1:0-23527 GCA_900064475.1 Pseudococcus longispinus
CGTGTGAAAAAAATCATGAAAAAAAGTCATGGAAAATTCATGCATTTCAAAAAAAAAAAAAAAAAAACAGATAGACACCCTGTCGAAACATCCAAACATACTTAATAATTCGCTGATTCAAGTAGGAAAACTTGGTGCTCAAAAACAGAGGATATGGTGGTATAAAAACTTATCAAAATGTACATTTGCGATGTGTCACGTAGAAAGGGGGCTTACGTCCAAAAAATCGATTTTGTTTCTTTTTGATTTTAGTGCCCAGAAATTATAAATTCAGGTACTAAAATCGAAAAAAAATGATTTTTTTGGACGTAAGCCCCCTTTCTAGCTGATACGCATTATTTTTGAAATGTTTGAGTAGGGCAACCAAAATGAATCTGAACCTTGGTATTGATATTTCAAAATTTAAGAAAGTAATAGCCATGTAATAGCTTTCTTAAAAAGAAAAGGTGAAGGATTTGAAAGCAAAAAGGCCAAGTTATTCTCACCCCGGAGGACGTAAATAAGTTTTTAACGAAAGCTCCAAATGATTTCCTTGTTCACTTGGTAAATAAAATTAAACTTTAGTATATGCTTGTAGGCTAAAATGATCTAAATTCTCTATACTTATAGGTACATGATTTTTGGTATTTGTGGAGCTATAAGAGTAGACGAATTAATAAACGTCGTTATTCAGGATGTAGACATTCTCAACAATGAATCTCGCCCCCTTATATTCGTTAGAATTCCTAAAACAAAAAACAAAAAACCTCGATCCTTTACAATACATGAAGAGGAGCATGTGTCCTTTTTCAACTCATCTCTCTTCCTTAAGTCCTTTCAAAATAGTACCCATAGAGAATACGAAGAAAAAAGATCTGAAAAATAAAGATTTTCCATGTTATTCCTGAATTTTCCGAGTTTAAAATGCTATTTTTCCAACTTCGGAGATTTTTGCTCTTTCTTGTTTGCCATGGATGATCTTTTGGGAGAAGAAAATTGTGCATCTGTAATTTTTGCAGTATGCAGGCATTAAATAAAACAACATTATGAAAAATATTTTCTCTACATTAGAACATATTCGTACGTTTGGGTTTTTTCACAAAAGATCAACTCACCGTTTACTAACGATGTTGGGCAGTTGTTACCCATACCTTGTAAAAATAATACAAAAAAATGCAAACGTCGAAAAACTCGACGGTGAATCCGAATCGGAATCGCGTACTGTATAATCAGGGTGGACACAGTGCGATGATTTGCAGATTTTTTTGATTTTTATTAAACCTAGGTTTTAGCGATAACACGCGGATTACGTAAATACTTTTGTTATGCACCGCCAGCATCATAATCTGGTGTAAAAGAAGGAAGAAAAATATCTTGCGATGAACAATACGTCGCAATGACGAGTCAACTTTTTTTCTTCTTTCCATACGCGTTTGTGTCACAAAAGACCATACGGACTTTGCAAGATACCCTCTTGCTGGTCACCGTATTAAAGGATCAGTCGAGTTACGTCCAAATGGACGGTGTCATTTAAATAAAATGATTGATCGAATTTCAGCATTTTTGTAATTGTAACTGCAATTCGGTATTACATCTGCGTGACCATGGTTGATTTCCTTTTGGTCAAAAGCGCTATTTTCAGTCGCAAAGGTATGATGTATCGATGACGTCGTCGATATGGGTGAAGAAACATATGTTTGAGAGGTGTTCCGTACAACGTAGAGTTTTTATCGTTCGAATTTATAAGGTCTATTTGACCATCTCATTACGATTGAACGATTGCTTAATTATCTGCGAAGATGATTCTGATTGAATACTTTATTTTTCGAGAGGCTTGTCAGAACAATTCTATTCCCAAGTTTTTTGGCCCGTTTCCATAATCTACTTCTTTATAGCATCTTTTCATGCTGCAAGGCTGCTTTAACGGTTCTTAATAATCATTATAGTACACTCTTGAAAAACATCTGTCTTTTCCAACAAAGCCACTTTATTGTTCGGTCATTCTCTTAACTTACAAATTATTTCCTATCAAATTCAAGCATCCGTGATTCAATATATATCCGCACATAGGTATAATGCATAGGTATAGGTACTTTCTTCCCTCAAGCATATTATATGCGTATTGAGTTACGTACCTAAGTAGGTATTAAAGATGCATACCTCGATCGTGGCATTTTTCAAATAATTATTCCTTTTTTCGTCCCATGTTGAAATATTTTTGTCCATATTTTTGGTGTTTTTATTGCTCGACCGACGCGACACGACGCTATACAAATCTTCGTCAAGATAACAATATTATATGCAGTCATGGTTGGAAAAAATTACGCTAGAGTAGTCAAAAATAACCCTACGTTAATGAGTTTACTTTAATGATGAGGCTATTGTACAAACGTATATCTTAGTGGTGCGTATAAATGTCCTGTTCAAAGGACTGTGACGCGTTACTTTTCAATAATTTTTAAATTGTTTTTTTCTCCTAATAACGGAGGAAAAAAAACACCTGCGAGAAACCTAGCGTTGCTGGAAGAGAAAGGTATTTGGAAGAAATTTTTCATTTTTCTCCTTTATTTCATCGGCGTGAAGAAATTAGCGGTTGGAAAGGTGTTGCTTTATTTCCTGGTCCGAAATAGAGGCGAAATGTTCGAATTTGGGAAATTGCAGTGTAGAGAAGGATTCCTAAAAATGATACGTAAAGTGGGAGGTCAATTTTGTTTGATATTCGAGTACTTACCTATGGTCAGATTTTTGCAGAAGGAGTTGAGTAGGAGGAATGTGTTGAGATTTTTGGCTTTGAAAAACCTTTGTGCCTTTTCATTTTTTCAACTGCATTTGGTTGAAATAGCAATTTTTTGAAAATTTATAATTTTTTTTGCTCTGGCAGTAGGTAGGTACATATTTAATTTCTACTTTTTCTTATGTTTTTTTTAAAAATTTATTTACGTATTTCTCATCCCCCCCCTCGAAGATTTGGAAATCATTTAGATTTCAGGTGCAGGGTTCGTGTTACCTAACTACGTAAAAAGATTCCATAAAATTTCGGAAATCTGAAAAAAAAAATTCATCCAAAATAAAAGATATCAAAGGCACGTACAGGAAGAAGATCTCGCGAAAGATTATGTAGGTACAAGTTATCGAGATCTGATAAAGTGGAATACTGTACTACCTGAGAGAGGCGAAGGGAATGGTCAGGCATCAGAAAGGTTGAAGACAGGGAAAGCTAGAAGGAGTTGGTTGCAGAACCTCCATGCTCAATTTCTCACGAGGCTAAGAGGCTTAGAATTGACTTGAGCGAATAATGAAGGTGAAATTAAAGAATTTTGAATTGATGACCATTCCTTCTTTACCACCTCGTCAGGCTCGGATTTATGATTTTATAAAATGACCAAACTACTTATAGGTGTGTCTTAATTATCAGCAGACTAATTTTTACATAAAATCAGCTCATTTTGACATGGATATGTCTTATGAGGGGGGGGGGGGGGGGGTCAGCCTAAAAATATTGGTGATACGAAAAACCGTCACAAAATTTTGTTAGGTACCGAACCTTGAGTCCTTGAATGACTTTTTGGATTTAGAATAAATTTAATAGATTCCAATTGAGTTTTTGAACTTGAAAATATTTATAAAATGGACAGATGACTTTTTTAACTTATTGAACTTGAAAAAATTCAGAACTTCGGAATCTTGGAAAATTTCAGAGAATCTAATAATACCACAGTACCTACTTTTTGGAAAACATCAGGGAGTTTTTCCTGATTAAACTTGTGGTTTTGGAATTGGAAAAATTCAGAAAATCAAAAACTTCGTGCACTTGAAAAATTTCAGCTTTTTTCATGAATTTCAAATTAAGAAAAAATTAGTAACTAAATTGAAAAAAAATGAGTAATTTTTTTCGTATTAGGTAATGTCACATTAGGTACCTACTCTTCCTAATCGTTCTAAAAAATGCAAAAAAAATTGAAGGAGGATTAGTTGAAATTTCCTTAAAACTCAGTAATAAATTCATTTAAAATGTAAAAAAAAACATAAAGCATTAAAAATTTCGTAAAAACTGTGAAAATATTTTTGAAAATCGTTACGATATTTCTACCGATTTTTATGACGATTTCAAGGATTTTTACGAATTTTTCGATAATTTTTAGACTATTTTTCAAACATTTTTACCAATTTTTACAAAAATTTTGACATTTTTAACCACATTTTAGACGATTATCGGGTAATTCCGCGAAAAATGTGACGAAATTTCTTCACGAAATTCTCCGACGATAATTTTTAGACATTTTGTCAGACTTTTTTGGACTTGGAAAAATTTTCAGATTTCCGCTTACTTTTTATGCTTAGAAAATTTCAGAAATAATTCTGACTTCTAGACTTTGCCTGACAAATAATTTAGACTTTTTGAACTTGGAAAATTTTATAAATCAGGGTAACTTCCGATATTTTATCAAGCAGACTACTTGGATTTGAAAAAGTTCAGATATTCGCTGATTTTCAGAAATTTTGTCAGACTTTTTTGGACTTGGAAAATTTCAACTTTATGGACTTGGAAATTTTCAAGAAAAGTTCAAACCAGACATTTTGTCGGTCAGCTTCTTATCTAACGCTGACTTTTAGACATTTTGTCGGCCTTGTTTGATCTTGGAAAAATTTTCAGATTTCCACTGACTTTTTGGACTTGGAATTGAATTTCTAAAATTTTTCAAAAAAATTCCATTACGAAACTCACGAAAATCTGTTACCATGACTTTTAGATATTTTGTCAAACTTTTTTGAACTTTGAAAATTTTTCAGAATTCAAATGACTTTATATATCCTATGTTTTATAGTTTCAATGGGTAGTATGGAAATGGTGGGGGAGGAGGACTTTTTGACATCATTTTTACCACATTTTCAACAATTTTCATGAATTTTTGAGCGATATACCTGATCATATTTTAGTCATCCAGGGTAACAAAATTTTGTAACGCAAAAATTTTCTTCCTCCTTTCCTCCCTCCCACCATCAATAAGAAATGACAATGGTTTGTCACTTTTTGGTTCCTTTTTTAATGAAAAATGGTTACTAAACTTACTTTTTTTTTGGAAAGATTTAGGTTTTATGTCTGCTTATCAAATCCATTGTTATACTTTTTTGAATTTTGTATGCTTTTTTTACATTCTGTTTGAGTAAATACCAAGTTTCTAGTTCATTTTTTGTCCTTCCTTTCAACTGACGAATCAAAACATGAAATTGAAAGAAAATTTTTAATTTGTATTTTTAAACTAGCTTAGGTTCTTTTTCTATTCCTCCTTCGATCATCTGTTCATTTTTCAGTCCATTCACTTCACAATACGAATAAAATTACGATACCAGCGAGGTATATTTTTCGATTCGTTGAACTTTTCATAAATTGATAACGGTTTGACCTCAGAACCGCTGAAAAATATTGAAATAATTATTCGAAGAGAACATTTTCTTAGGTAAATTAAAATTCGCGCGCGCAAATATTCGAGATATAATTTTACACGAAACGTACGTCCGCAATATCTAAAGTTTCGGTTCATTTGGTATTTCTTCGTTTCCACTCGATGATCACTTAAATTGTAAAATTATCGAAAAACTTGGACGAACGAGAAAAAGAAATAAAAGAAACATTGAGAACACTGCACGTCGTGGTGATTTTTAAAAAATAAAGACATTAATTCGTCCAGTTGATTGAATGAAAAAACGAAAGGTAGGTAGCGACGGATAAGGTCAATAGCTTTTGGTAGAATGAGAATGTATTTTAATCGAAATGTACGAGTACGTCACCGCGTGGTTGGTATCTTTACCTTTTCAAGCCATAAAAATTTTCACCTAGGATTACCCTTATACGCAAAATGGTAAAGTTTTCTCATCGAGGTGGATTTAAAGAACAGGGTACCTTAATTTCAGAGCTGTGTGGATTAGAAAGCTTGGCAGCTAGATAGGTATGGCGTAGAAAGGACGATGGGTAGATCTCGGGTCGCTTTGCCTTTGCCCAGTCTTTTAATCGTTATTCACGAAACGTGTTGAAGTAAAAGTTTTTTTTTCTACGAAATTGTCAGAAAAGTTTCGCTACACAAAAGCTCGGGCGTTCGTTCATTCGTTTTATCTGCGAAATGTTTAAAACATTTAGTTAAGGAGCTGGTGCGCGTCGTATAGACGACGCTCATCTGAAGTGGACAACTTCACAAAGCAAAAATGAAGGAAAACTAATTAAAGTTTTACACTAAAGGTCAGACTTTTCGCGTACGCGTATACGTGGCTTGGGTTATACGTTTTCGCTTTGTGATGACGAAGTTTTACACTACGCTTTCTATTAGCATTTCGTCGAGCTGGCTTCTCTTTCCTACGTATATTGTACTCGCTGGGAAAAGATTTTAAACTTTTGTCTCGTTTCTCGAAGCTAAGTCTAATTTAAATGTCATCAAATGCCTCATATCCGTCCTTTTATCATCTTCATTTGCTTTCTAATTGCGCGAAATTTTCGGCTATAAAAACTTTTCCACTTTGATGTGAAACCTGCCTGTTTTACCCCTCGCAGAGTCGAGCAACACGACGCGAAGGTACCGAGCGTACTTGGAATTTAAGAAATTAAAAAGCTATCCAGAAGTACGTGATGCTGTGGCGGAGTGTTGATCTATTTCAATAACCAACGTTCTTTCGATCAATTAAAAATCATTACGGTGTATAGATCAGCGAGCGGTTAGCATTTGGCATCTACACATAGGTACATTTTTTATTTTTATTTCTTCTTCTTCTTCGTCTTGGTCTTTTTTTTCTTCATACGAGATTAATAACGATGATGTATTCCATTGTGTTAGCTTTGCGGTTTGCTACGATGTTCCGATCGAATGGCTCTAACAATACGAATTTTTAGCCGTTGGTTATACGGTACACGCTCGTTTTATTCTAAAGAAATACCCCACCAGCCTCTCGCCACCCACCATTTCTGCGTCATCGTTCTCCGCATCTATCTCGCCTTACATACCTTCGACGTAAAAATGCATTCGAGAATTTCATCTTCGAATCGAATCCGCGCATCCAGGATAACAGTAAAATATTCGTGATCCTGTGTAAAAAAACAGATTATTCTGCCTATGCGATATCGATTACAAAATTGTCGAAATTGGTCACTGCCTGGTAATACTAACGAATCGCCATTGTCGAGAGTTATTCGAGTGTAACCAAACAAACAGAAGTTTGTATTTTTACAAGGTTTATTTTACGCGTTAGGCGAATGAAACTTGCCCGAAATAGCCGCAATTTCAAATCCAATAAGGTAATCCTCCGTAACACGGATTTTTTTACAGGCTATCGCAGTTTATCCTCCTCAGGTACAGTTGTTCTCGTCGAGTCGTTTACTTAGCCGCATTATTATACCGTTTTACGCTCATCTCTCGGTACGTATGCCCTGATACCGATATTGGCGATGTGTCGTTCTCGCTAACTGGATTTTTACTTACCCAGAGGTCAGGCCTGCTCGTCTGATTAATTTACCAAACGGTTCCGCGTTTATGATACAGAAAGCGAGGCGTTGGTGGTATATGCAGGTGATGGATTGATATACCTACGTGCGTAATATGACTCCCTGCTGCCCCCTGCTACCTTTTTATCGCGTCCAACTCATACAATTTCCAAGAGATGGATTCGCTCGTATATGAACGTTTAATTATCTGGATCGAGCTGTGAGCTCGTATACGTAAATGCTCCTCTTTTTTTTATAGGTAGGTTACAAATATGGGGTATCTGGGTAGCTTTTCATGCTCTTTGATCTGTTTCAAAAGATCAATTAACTCGAGCCAAGTGCCATGTGCCGTGTTGTACCTTCTTAGGATTTTGGTTTTGGCATCTTATACAAGTGATAAATTACAATATTAGGTACCTGATGATCGCTGATCTCCATGCTATGCCGCCTCCTTAGCCTTAGTCATCTTTTTTATTAATGTTTTCACACTTCGCGTTCGAGTTACACTTGATTGCGCTTTTATCCGATTGGCTCGTCATGGTTTTATCATAATAGAAAGCCCGTGATACGAAATATCAGATTGGATGGTACCGAATTGGCGTTTCGACCGATTAATTAATATCGAATTGGAGTAATTTGCAAGAAAATGAGAAATAGTTGTGTTCAGGTTGGAGGAGAAAAGTGGACGTAGGTTGCAAGGTTTCTATTTTCGGATTTTCCAGAGTTCTGATTTGGTACCTATTATGAGATAATTTGGCTCAAAGGAAAGATGGAGTGATTAGGGGTATATTCACCCCCTCTCCTCCTTCCCCATGAGCAAAAAAAAGACATTTCAATGAAACATCAAGTAATATTTGATTAAGGTTGAATGAAAAACTTAAGAAAATTTTGACCTCTTTTCTTTAAAAATTTGAGAAATTTTACATTTTGAGCAGAAATGGGCAAGATAATTTTCAAAACGATTTTAAATCAAAATCATGAACCATTTTTCAAAATTCTTGAAAATCATTAAAATCATTATAAAAAATTATTCAAAATTATGATTTAAAAACAAAAATTTCCCCATTATAAAAAATCATGATCCATGAAAATTATCAATTACCTACAAAAAAAAAAATCTTGAAATTTGAACCTCTTTTTGACTAATGTAGGTACATATTTGTATCTACTCGTAATTGTGAAGTTCATAGTTTCAGAAAATTCCATAGCTTTCTTCTCATTTTGGCATGTTTAGCTCACCTCAATGATTTAGATTGCAGTTTTAACGATTTAAATAATTTTTTTGCACGAAGAAAAATGATAAATGAAAATTACTTAGTTGTTTACACACAATATTAGATAGGCCCTTTTATAAAAACATGATTTGATTTTGATGCTTTTTTTCATAAAAATTGAAAATCATTCTTACAAAAATAATTTTGAATAATCTCATTGAAATCGTTTACTTCAATGATTTAAACCATGATTTTTATGAATTTTTTTTGCAAATGATTTTGACCATTCTCGATTTTGATTGGGGAAAATTCCGAAAAATTCCATAATGGAGTCGTAAAATTTGAAGAAATTCTATAAAAATCAAAACTTACATTTTAGTGTATCCCCCCCTCCATCAAATCAACTTTAGTTCGTACCTAAATGTGAGAGAAAATCGATTAAAATTCTTGCCTAATATCATCTTTCTGAAACTGAATTTCACCATTTTCAGTCTTTTTGGGAGTTTTCTCAAAAAGATTTTGATTTTTCCAATATTTTTGAATTTCTCCAGAAAGTGTGGAAATTAACTCTGGTGGCTAAAAATGGAATTCTCATTTTTTCTCAAATCTACTTTTGAAGAAAATTCTAACCAGACACTCAAGAGTGCTTTTTGGACTACCTATCTTTGAAATTTCAAAAAAAAAAATGGGCACATTGAGGTATCGAGCTAGAATTTATCGCGTCAGTCAAGATGGCTTTTTTTGTTACAACATTTGAGAATAAGATAAAACTCGATCTTTGACCACCCCAGTCAATTTTCACAATTTCTAGAAAAATTTGAAAATATTAAAATGAATCAAAATCTAGTGAAAGAATTCGAAACAATTGAAAATGATGAAATTCGGCCTTGGAAAGTCGATAATATTCATTTTTTCACACTTTAAAAAATTTTCCATAAATGAAACTTGGATTGCTGAAATTTTGGTTTTGATGGTTTTGGAACATACGTAGTCTTTATAAAAATCATACTCGTTTAAAAACAATCCAGTCACCTTGAGTGATTCTTTTGTGAGGAGTGCTGATGAAGTGTTGAACATTAAGTGCATTCAAGACCCTCACAAGGAAGGAGGGGGTACAGATGGTACAGTTGTACCCGGGTCCGGGGGTATGTTTTATTTGCATTTTTCACTAACATATATGGGTAACTTCTTCAAATTTTTTTTTCGCTCGGGCTCAATGCATTTCCTCATTTTAACAAAATAGGGCCCGCGTAAAATTTTTTGTCCTTATTCCCGAAATTTGATGTGATGAGCCTTAGTGCATTCAAACTTTTTATGTGTGGATGTGGGTTACCTGCCTATGGAAAACCTTGTTGAGGTGACTGGTGCCAAAAGTGCAGACTTGTTTTTACCAACCTTATGAATTTTATCGTAAACATTACCTACTTCTGATATTCTATGCCTGTGTGGGCAGAGACAAAACGTAATCAAAAATGTTTGGGGGCAGTAGAATTGACGATGTTCAAAACAATTCAGAAAGGTGTCCACCAATTGTCGACTTTTTTAAACAGGTAAAATAAAAAGTTACACTTTGCTACAATCATATGTAAATAATCGACCAATTTTCAGGAACAGTTGAACAAATTTTTCAAAATGTAGCCAATTTTTGTTCTTTTTTTTGGCAAAATTTATCCAATTGCTCATACCTATGTATCTAATTGTTGCCAAAATCTCACCAAAATCACAAAATTTGCATTTGCTAATTTGCTTTTTTGAGGAATTTTCAGTGGGGTTGGTCCACCCCTAAACCACCTTGCATCGCCCCTACTTGTGAGACCATTTTTTATTTCCCGGAGTTCAAAGATACCTACATTTTATTTTTGTTTGAAGAGTGTCCCACAAACGGGGGCGACGCAAGATGGTTTAGGGTGGACCAATCCCACTCAAAATTCCTCAAAAAGTTTGAAAATCAGCAAATTGTGAAATTTTGGCAACAATTATGAACAATCGGATGAATTTTGTCAAAAAAAAAATTAACAAAAATTGACTAAATTTTGAAAAATTTGTTACACTGTTTCTGAAAATTGGTCGATTACTTCTAGATTCTAGTAGCAAGGTGTAACTATTTATTTTACCTGTTTGAGAAAGTCGATAATTTGTAATTTTTGAGCCAGAGGTCTACTTTTATATAGGTAATAAAGATGGAAATAAAGTAATGTTTCATATATACGACTCGATCTCCAGTTATTTACTTAATTAAATCCGAACAGATCAAATTGAACCACTTTTTGAACCAATTTCAGGAAATAAAGTACCTACATATTTCGAAACGATTTTTTCACGAGGACCCATGCTGTTCAACTGGACAATGTCCTATTGTCCTGCGGCGTTTTTTTCATCCTCGAGGGTCGTATTCCTTTATACCGAAGGTGATCCTACGACAGATTCGCCAGTACACCATGCCCCCTAAAACAACTTGTTGATTGTATAACACCTGAACTGATGAAATACTGGCATATGCTAAAAACTTGTCGCGTTACAGTAGGTAGTTAATCGATTCACCTTGAGAACATTCCTCCCATACCCTTGAATCTTGATTGGCCATAATTTAGCCAGAATTCCGCTTTACGGACACCTTACCTTACGTATGGCAGAACTTTCAAAGCTGTGGAAAAAAAACGCGACGTAACGCAACCCAGAGACAGACACGAAGAAGAGCCTGGTATCGTAAGTGTACGCGAATGCTTCACCATATGTATAAGCTTTGGTGACAAACCGCGCTTCATGGCTGGGTTGGTGTACAGGGGCAAGGATGTACAGGGGGCTTTTTTGGGGGGCAGTATGCGTTCGAGCTCGGCTATATGGCTATATGGTTGTATGAGCTAATACGACGAGAGAAGCTATAGGTAAGGTACCTAGGCGTACACAGTTGTTTTCATTGTTCGGGAAAAAAAGTGTATGTAGTAAAGAGAGCAAGCGAGAGAGACGGTGGAGAATATGGGTAGGAAAAAAAACGGTACGACGCGTTTACGTTCGGTGTGCTGGTGCTGGTGCTGGTTTGCGTATTATATTGTCAGCGTACATGATCAGGTAGAATTTATGAGATGACACGACGGCGCTTTGCTCTACATACAGCGCGTGCCATGCCATACCATGCTACGGCATGTTTTACTCTTCATTTCCAAAGAATATCATTATTCATCACACGCCGTCTACATATTTTGACGTGCGTAGCGTCCATATTTTTAACACAATTGTTTGTTAATGTTATCTTCGCACGGTAACGAGAGTGGCAGTGGCGCGGTAATGGCGCTGAGCTGTAGTGTGGAGCTGTAAAAAAATTTTCGCTGCTCTCTTCGTCGCCATATGCTCGCCGCACTCGAATCGTACATTATACCTAGGTACGTAGGTACATTCGTGTTCGCCACATACGCGAGAATTTTTTTTTCAAAAAACCGAAGCCGATATGTCGTTCAGATCGATCAATTGGCGTGGTAATTGCTTCGTGTACAGTGAACGCGGCTTCGCCGAAAAGACAAAAGCGTTTAGAGGTAATGAAAAATTAACATCAGCGGAGCTATGTCTATTGAACATGGATCAGGTTGCATCAGCCGAATGGAAATAAAGCCATAAAGAAATTTAATTTTGATACATTCATTGTCATCGACCATAACGCGGTACCTTTATGATTAAACGTTGCGAACACTTTTATCTGGTAGTAACCACTCGCAAAGGGTGAAACATTTGGTGAGATTACAAACTCTAACCCCTACAGTTACCAATACCTATGCACTATCCTTGGGTATAATTTTTTATTCAGCCATTCATCTCTTATACCTGTCCAAAATTCGGTTTGAAAAAAACCGAGAGAGATGGCAATACTGAGCCGACAGTTTTACCTGAGACCTGAGACAGAAAGGAAATGAAGCTAGGATTGCAAACGCGCTATAATATGATCATACTCGCGCTCTGCTCTTAAAACTACGAGTCTTCTCTTTCACTCTATACGGTTTTTCTTAATTCTTTTTTTTAACCCCTCCTTCTTCCGTTCCTTTTTTATCTAACAGATTTTTTTTCTCTTCGCTAAGACGAAACAGTCTCTCCGAGGGGTGACCTCGAATTGCGAAAGGCTGACCCAGGGTAGAGATCTGCCTGGTAGCCATCTGTTTTTTAACGTGTACGTACGTAAATGCCCCTAAGGTTTTTTATCATGCGTTAGGTTCAGTTCAGGGGTTTCCGTGAGAGAGCATTTGGACGGTGCAGCCATCGGGTTTTCAGCACACACCGCATCGTCTTATAAGCAAACCTTTTACAGTGCTCGGTGTTTTGCTATTTTTAAAACACAATAAGACCGTACAACCGTAGCGAAAATTAACCGGCGCGAAAATAACGTGGACCAGAGTGCATAAGGGTTTTTTTTCCAAGCATCTCCGTCGTCATTCTATGTCTTTCTTGGTCTATCATGTGGTCGTTGACTTAGAGTTGGGTTTACTTATGTACGAGTACATAATATATTTTTTTCTTTACGAGAAATTTTTACTTTACTATGTTTTGGTTGTGTAGTGTACCAGAGGTGTCGAGGATATTAATAGATAACGTTGGGCTGCGGATCGTAAGCTCCGATACTTATGGTGCTATATACCGGTGCGGCATGGTTTAAAAATGGAAATCTAACGACATGTTATAAAGTGTAACCATTAAAAGGGCGATTTAAACGAGTACTGCTCTTTTTTTCCCGAAGAACTCGTGTTCTCTTGAAATTTTTATATGAAAAATGATCTCAGCAACGGAGAGTGGAACGTCATAGTCATGGGGTATCCGAATGTAAAAATATCCTCCCGTAAGTAGAGTGTCGACCAGTAGTCATCAGATGTGGTGGTTAGGACTTGCTGAGTGTGGCAGTGTTCGATTTATCAACGTGGTTTATGTTTTGGAGTTTCTGCACCTTTGTCAGGAATATTTAGGCGAATTGAGGTACCTAGTCATGGAAATACTGTTCGGAGGAAGGGAGAGGAGTGAATAAGGGGATGTGGTTGCAATATTTCATGAAAATACTGATTCTTCGATTATTTTGATGAGATGTTTGCACTCAGGAACGAAACTAGGGGTGTGGGAGTTTATGTTCCCATCACTCGAATCATTTTCAAAATTGGCAAGTTTTTGAAAAAGTTGATAACTTTTTGAAAAATTTGAAGATTTTCTGAATGGAACAGAAAACTTCTGAAAACATTCAGAAAATTTCAAAAAAATTGGCAAATTAACAAACTGATTGAAAAAATACCCAAACTAGCTGAAATGATTCAAAAACCGAAAGCAAAACTCGAACCTGAACGTGAATTAATTTTGGTTCAATTCTCGGTTTATTTTTGACATGCCAACTTCATCCTGGCTGCAATTTCACTAAAAAAACCAAAATGTGACCTTCATGCTGGTTGGGCTTCTCTCAAAATCGTCTAAAATTTCTGATGGGTTATTAAATTAAATGTATTTCGACCTCTGGAATGTATTTTTAGGGTAACTTTGAGCATAATTTTGAATTAATTACCACTCCCTTGGGGTCTTTGTGTTTTGTTTGCATTCAAACAAATCAAGAACAGATGATTTTTGGTCTTTCACCCCCCTCCTATTTTTAATGTTACCCTAAAACATACATTTTGATATTCAATTCAAAATTCCTCAAATTTTTTGGTCCAGCACCCACCCTTTTGGGACCTCTTTCGCTTTTTCAAAGGAAATATCATTAGAAACAGACTCGAGAGGTCCAACACATATCTGAAGACACTTATTTTGATAGCGTCGAAAAATAATGAATTTCAGTTCCACAAACAAAGCTCCCCATTTGGATTTGGTGTTGAGGTAATTGATTACTTTGAGTTGATTAAGTAATTCAAGCGAATAAGTGAACTTACGAGTCGAGTTTCTGTGGTTTTCAGTTTTTTTTTTCGAAATAAGTACCTACGATTACATTACTCTCAGACATTTTTCCCAAAACTGAAAAAAAAAAAATGTTTTGACCAAGATGTATACCCTTATTACTCCGAATATGCAATTTCTTCTTTTTGAAAAAAAATCGAAGGATTCCACCGCTGGCAATCATTGTAACTTTATAAACTCGCGGACATATTGGTACATGGATATGTCTTATCTTTTTTACATCCAAAAAACTCTGACAAAATGTTTGAAAGTCAAATTTTTAAATTAAAAAAATATCTTAATATAAAAGTCAGCATTATCTCTGAATTTTTCCAATTTCGGCAAGTCAGTGAAAATCTGAAAATTTTGCCAAGTCCAAAAAAGTCTGACAAAATATCTAAAAGTAAGTATTATCTCTAATTTTGTCGATTCCCATTATTTTCCCTCGATTTTGCCTCGGTATACCTACTTACTATTTTTCAATAGAAGAAGAAGAAAACTATTCAGGACCATATTCATCAGAAAATTTCAACAAAACGTTCAACATTACTAATTTATTCAGACGACGAATGATTTCCCCCCAAATATAGGTATCTGCTTATTTGTCAAGCTGAATTTTCGGCACTTCGGGCGAGAAAATAATTCACCCAAGGTTATAACCTCCATTTCAACCAAACGATCAATTCATTCCGCGTGAATATTTCGATCTTGCAAAAAACTCCCATAATTATAAAAATCCACCATAAATCTCTATAGGTAAACCAGGGTAAAAAAATCACCCGTGAAAAAAAAACTCACGAAACGATTTCGTTTAAAAATCAGTAGGATTTGGGTAAAAAAGAAACATCATTATCGATAAAAAAAAAACGAACAAGGAGGGGTTACCTTTTTTTAGATGTTTTACAACACGGACAAGAATCACTTGGAAAGTTATAAGTGGTCAATATTTTTTACCAAGAGGGTTACTTTAAGAATATTATACGCACCCTAAAAAAACTGCCCTTTTTGTAAATACGCATTCCCACGAGTATTTATCAAAACGACGACCGACGAGCCTTTAGATGCGAATCCACAGGTGATGGCGATTTTTTTATAGTCCTCGGGCTAAAAAAAGGAATAAAAAAACCTTCGATAATTGTCTGCGAAATGACTGCTGTAACATCGATGCTACGATACTCGTATTTTGGGGTAGAAAAAGACAATCTCGCGAACCTTTTGTCGGACGGTTGTGTAGCGGCGAGATGCTGCGTATAGGTGTGTTTTAGGTACCTATATTCTTCGTGTATAAAAAAATCTCAACAAAAGGTTAGTTTGATTAATTCTTTTGTACGGTTCGAATTAATTTTCTAGTTTTTGAAATTTTTTTTTTGGTCATGCTAATCTACTTTCTCTAGGAAATTTCTTACGTACCCTGGTTCTTCATAATCCATGTAACGAGGTGCATAAGGGAACCGTTACACTTATCAATGAATCATTTATCAATTGGCGCTTACCACAGCGAGTTTGGTATCAAAAGAGAGGCGAATTTAATTATAAGAAAAAAAAATCATTTTTATTTCCATCGACGCGTGTCCAATCTGTATTATGTTTTTTAACTTGTTCAGGGGTTTCTTTGATGAATTAGACGTTTCCGTTTTATTTCCAAGATATTCCAGATGGATGGGATATTTTTACTATGCTCTAAGACGCGTCGCACATGTAATGAGGCGTACTTGTAATTTTCTCGTATTTAGCAAACGCCAACTGTGTGCCCTCTGCGTATGTACCAATATGGTGAACATATTGGTACTGTGCAGTGTAACATACTCATGGATATTTTGAACCGGATATTAATGTTGAGAATTGGAGATATATAATTTCAAAATCTTACTCTTTGATATCATTATATAAGATATCTAGCGAAGGACTACATCCTCGCAGACTTGCCAAATTACTATTGAAACATTGGTATACGGAAGATCATGTCAAAAAACTCGAACTGACGGAGGTATCCAGCTGGTGAAATTGATTCTTAATTTTTACGAAAACAAAAAACAAAATGAGTGATTAATCGAGTATACTTCAAGTTGGGCGTTCGAAAATGCAATGGTTGAGTAACAATAATTGGGTATTTTTCTAGTTTTCAATTTGATGACTTTTCAGTTTCATTCAACACGTTTTCAAGTCGTCTTATATGTGGGTTGTGGAATCTTCAGAGTGATTTTCGTGATCCAAATTTTCCATGCTACTTTTTGGACTTGTCTGAGGCGAAATAAGTAAGAGGGAATACAAAATCCTGAAAATTTGAGAGATTCAGGCCGTAAAGGAGGGTTGAAAGCAATCGACTTTAAAATTTTGTAAGTTTTCTTTCAAAAAATTTGTTTTAGTAGTGAAGAAAAGCAGCTTTTCTCAGGATGCAACTTGGTGGGTGCTAAACTGATTGTACCAAATTTTAAATTATTCAGTGGAAGTTGATCCTTATGGTCTGAAACTCCCATGACAAAATTTTCAGCTCGATATCTCACCCCTAATCCTTTCAAAGTGGGGGAGGTTAATCGTGGATTTTCGTCCAAAATTTTTATTTTCGGTAGTTTTTAACCGAATTTTTTTCAACATGCAGGGATAGTAGACAATATCAAGGGTATTTAATTTTTCTTCAACTCATTTTATGTAAAATTTTCACAAGTCAAAAATACCTATTCAGTTCGTGAAGAAAAACAAAAAAATTGAAGGGAAGTTTTAGATCATAAGGATCAACTTCCACTGGATAATTTCAAATTAGGTGCTCAGAGCCAAATCATCCCTGAATCCGATTTTGCTCTTTATCAGTGCTGAAACGATTTTTTTTAAAAAATTAATTGAATTTACATATAATTTTGCTGAGTCTAAATGAAGACTGATTATATTTGCACGACATAAAAATACTCATTTTCAGGAATATTCTTCTCCATTTGAGCATAAAATATCTCCATTGAAAACCTTAAAAACTTCACTCAAGGGTACGATTTTTTAAATAAAATCTCTGTCAAGTTTTTAGCACGTCACAATATTCAAAATTGCGAACAACCAGTAATCTACTCTTTTCCAAGTTCCACCACAGTGCTTTAAAATTTTACATAATCAACTATTGGATGTTTTCTTGGTATCAATTTTGGGACATTTTAGACTTTTTTGACCTCGCTGAGGACCACTGCAAACCGCACCGAATACCCCATCCAGCTATCTATATTTTACAGAACGAATATAAAATTGTGTTATGAAATAGGCACATCTTCTTACAAACCATACATATACGTTTTCGTATTTCATTTCACGCTGACACGCTATTCGCAACATGGCCATCAAAATTCCTCTACGTGGTCCTAACATGTTGCAGAAGATATGCCCATACGAAGCGAACAGGGCAAAACCAAAGGTCTTTCTCTCTCTATCCTTCTCTATAAACGATACTACAGTCGAGATTTTATAGTATAAAAATTAATCTAAAATTAATCTCTACGAGGCATCCCGTTACACGATGAAATTCACCTATACCCCGAAGTGACCAAACCAGTTTGAAAAATTGACCTTTCGAGGGATGAAAAAACATTCTCAGTGTTACAAGGATGGTATGCAATAATGGTCTGGACCGGTTCTCGCCTCTCGCGTATAGTCGGTCTCGGTCAGGAAAAGAAATCAGATAAATAACGCAAGGTGCATTTTTCTACCTGTAACCGTGGCCCTGGGTTAGCAGAATAGATGACCACATGTGATCCCCGAAGGATGTAACAGGATAACAAATATATCAGCAGTGTGAGGAAGACAGAAAGAGAAGACACGGTGGGGTGGGGTTTTACGGTGTCGACCAAGGTACACGGTTGCTGTGGAAGAAAAGGTACAGTTATGTGTGCAGTTCTCACACAAAGCAACAAAAATAAATGACCCAAGATGACCCGATATAATAGAAAAAAGAGGGTGGATGTTGTGTCTAGAGACTGTTAACAGTCTAGACGGTGACCATCCCTAGCTCGTTTCACCGTGTGTTTCATATTTTTCCTTTCGTAGGGGTGCTCAATTACGTCTTCGAGTGTAAATGTCACATTTTCATTTTGCCTTATGTTTAAAAATGCTCGGCGTTGTAAATTATAGCCTTTGGTTTCCACCTCCCTTCGTCCAGTTTTTTTTCGACAACCAACAACGCGGATGGGTTTGTTTCGAAATGGACCTGCAACGCTAATCTAGCCTCAATCAATTGTTTCCCAAGATATCGACCATAGAATCTTTTTGTTTTTCTGTATTTTTTCTATGTTTTTAATGATAAGTATAAAACGACAAGTGTAGCGTTTTCCAAAAGGCATGAAGGGGTAGTTTAATACTAAAGCAATAAATAGTCCACTAATTTTCGAATATGTTCTATAAATCGTCGGCTTCTACGTTTCGGAATCATGTTATGCAGTGGCCACGAGTTTATAAATGTTAACCCTCCCCACTGCATCGGTATACACAAGGGCTAGAGAGTCTATAAGGTGGTCTGTATATCTATTCATTTTTCTTCAGAAGCCAAATGCCCAGGCCCAGGTATCCTCTTGTGCAGGTAGAAATTATTTAATATAACGGTACTAGGTTACATTTTAGTTACGGTTTTGTAATTTTTATCGAGAAAGATTCGAAATCGAAATATGGTATGGTATAGGAAGACCATTAGTCAGTTTTCAGTTATGCATTTGAATTATTGCTTTTAAGAAAATTTCAGTAGCGAATTTAATTAATCGAGAGCTCGTTAGTAGTGTGAAAAACAACCAGTCAAACTGTTTTCCCTTCAATTTCAAAATTCAAATATCTATTTCGAGTTTTTTGTCTTGAGAGAAATGAATATGCATAATGTGAGAAGAAAATGAGGTACAAATTTTTGGTTTTACTATACCTACTTTCTTTTTCCACTCTTTTCATCATTTTGACCAAAAATGACAATTTCTACTTTAAAATCACAATTATTATGACCAAAATTACAATTTTGACCAAAAGTGATATTTTTTACAAAAAAATTACGATTTCAACCAAAAGTGACAGTTTTATCCTGAAATGACCATCTTCCCTATTGACAATTTTCCTAGCATAATGCTAGCATATCTAGCACATTATTAGCACCATAGCATTTCACTAGCATAGTGTAGCATACATCTCGCACGTGCACCCACAAACTAGCATAATGCTAGCATGGTACTAGCATTTGTTTTTCCTCTAAAAAATCTAGTCGCCTAAAGATAGCATAGAACTAGCACCTGCATACTAGCATCATGCTAGCATCTCATTAGCATTTTTTTCCTTGAAAAAATTCTAGTAGCATAACTATAGCATGGAACTAGCACGCATTGTACTAGCACCTGAATACTAGCATCATGCCAGCATACATGCTAGTTCCAAATATAGCATAATGCCAGTAGTGTGAGCACTAGCATGATGCTAGTACTCATGCTAATCGGAAAACTCAATAAAAATTTCTCATCAAGTAAGCCCATCTGCCCACCTAAGATTTCAAAAAGGAAAAAATCAAATAAAACACTACCAAGTTCATCGCCAACCCCTATAAATTAATTATCTCTACTAACCCTACCCCCCAAATTGTATCTTCTGTACACTACCCAAACGAAAAAAATACACAGAACCCCGACAATTTTGGAAAACAAACCCCACCATAAAAACATATAAACAAATAAAAACGGCCTCATGCTTTAAAAATCGTTCGTAACATCAGATAGAAATCCTATACATATACGTACTCGTACACACAGCACCGAACATCTTGAATCGATAAAAACACAAACATCCGCCGACTCGCACTCTTATATTTTTTTCCTTCTGCTCGGACATTTAAATAAATTAGATGTCCATGGTTGTCGTATAACCAAAGGTTTCTATTACGTATTGTCGTGTCGTCTATTCGAGGGTGTGCTTTGTTATCCGTCACACTGTGAATGACCACAAATCCTTTCGTCCGGTTCTCCGCCACCCACTACAGATTTGACAGACCGAGAAAAGAACAGAGCAGCATAAAAAACCAACTATTTTCAAACTTCGTCTATTGGGAAGAAACAACGAATACATGCTACTAATTTGTCAATCTTGGTGTGGTGAAAACACCGACGATATGGACGGAGATGTGACGACGAATGTCTTAATCCCACAGATCGGCAACGTAAAAGAAAATCTCCTATATTAAGTTACATTGGAGTTCCATATCCATATTCAAAATAATTCGATGAAATATTTTTTCTGAGAGGGATGCTGGGGTTTTTCTTCAATAGACGTTCTTCTTGATATACGAAGTCTGTCTAAAGGATATATCACTTCCTACGTACTATAACGGTTTCGTATTTTGCACAGGTGTGCCTTTTTTCGAACAGTTCTACGTCTGAGATTCCATTTGGTTGGTTCGGTTCGCGTCTAGGGTCTAGTTTCAAAGGACGAAGGTTATACGTCCGTCGTCGAGGTACATTAATTAGTCTCAGGGATAGACTTTGGTCATCACTGAAGCTAGCGCATATCCTAGTGGAGATTTTTAAAAACCGGCGAAAAAGCGACTACAGAAGAATATATCTGCATCGTATTACGCATGTGTTAGCGAACATATGACGACGACGCGGTGTACGAAGACCGACTCAACAGCTGAAGAGTTTCTATTTCGTCTTGGTGTTACTTTAAAGTGCATCTTATATAGTATACGGTCCGAGGGTGTATTATTTTTAGCTCAAAGACAGACTAATAGCGTATTCCAGCCAAAGGTATGTGGGTGATTCGGCGAAGAAGTGTACACGGTGGAACTGGAAACTGTAAGTGTACGATGTGTATATGGAAATGGAAGCCAAGGCAGACGGATTAGGTACCAGATTACCAGCTTTATACGTAGTGTGTTCTCGATGCGTAGCGTGTACTTGGCTGGGGTCAACGAGACATACGAACAGGACCGTACTAAAATATTCCTTCTCGAGGGCCGTAAAATTTAACGAAGTAAAAGAGTTGAAACGCGGTTAGATCTTCTACTAGGAGTACTATTTGGACGCATCTGTTTTAAATATGTTGGAAATCGTTTTTATAGGCAAAAACGTACTCGTACATGTACGTACGTAGATAGACGTACCGTTGCCGTTGGTCCAACATGTGCTCCATCATCGTACTATTAATGGTGACCAAGTGTTAAAAAACCATCGATGGTAGTTGAACATTGTAAGATACGTACGTCACTTTTTATCCGCCGGAGTCGTATTATAAAAGAGGGTTTTTTTCGCGTGATACGAATACCAGAATAACAATTCGATACGCTGATGACAATGGTGTTTACAATATGTTCAAATCGTAAAATCCCGACGATTAATATCAAATTAACGAGCTCGTTGGTATTTGTTTGCCACGTCGAAATGGTGGTGTTTCTGTACCGCATTATTGTGCTGCAAATGCTCGAAAATGCTTGTGTAATTTTGTAGGCAGCCATCAAGTTTTGGTATTCAGTTTTCTGCGAAACCATTTCAGAGGCATAACACGTTTTGGAAATCCCATAATATGAATACAATGGGTTTTTTCATTGTGGAGTCAGAGGGTGGGAGAATCATGATTTCCAATTTCATCAATTTTTTCATGTGTCGATTTTTTTGAATTGAACATCACCATTATAAAATTTCAGCGTCCTCTGACCCTTGGAAAAAGAGCAGTTGAACAGTTGGTTCTCAAAGTGAGGTCATTTTCAAGATGAAATGTGATTTTTGATCATTATCACCCCCTCCCCCTCCAATTTACTTTAGAGTTAGAGATCTTCCAAATGCAATCCAAATCAATGATTTCTATTAGCATTGGACGGGCCCTACTCATCAAATTTTGGGATTAGCGACAAAAAAATTTACCGGGCCCTTTTTTTAATTTTCATCAGTAAAAAAAAACGAATAATATATTTCAGTTTTTAGAACCATCATTCAAGGTGGGGGAGGGGGGACGAAGCGAGGGCGAAATATTTACAGAAAATTGCATTCATACCCTGAAATTTCATAATTTTTTCCAACATTTTAGTCGTCAAGGGAATTTGAAAAAGTTATGTAGGTACCTAACTACTACTGAAAAATGCAAATATGTAAAACATGACATTTTTTGTTTCACAGGGCCCGGGAACAACTGTACCATTTGTACCAGCCTTGAGTACTGGCTCGCATAGGATATGCTTTTACTACGACTTAATCCAAAAAACATCACGAAATTCCTGGACGATGACTTTTAGGCATTTTGTCAGAGATTAGGTAGACTTTTTGGGCTTGGAAAAAAATTCAGAAATCACGCCGACTTTTAGACATTTTAGCATAGCATAATATGCTTTTGCTATGGGGAGTAATCTCGCGGATCCCGTCACGAAATTGGGTAACGAAATTTCGTCACGTTGTCTTTTAGACATAATGTCAGACTTTTTTGGATTTGCAAAAATTTTTAGATTTTCATTGACTTTGAGACATCATGTCAGACTTTTTTGGGACTTTGAAAAATTTTAGAGATAATACTGACTTTTAGACATTTTGTCAGACTTCTTTGAACTCGGAAAATTTTTTAGATTCTCATTGACTTTTAGACATTATGTCAGTCTTTTTTGAAATTGAAAAAAAAAGTTTAATCTGCAAAAGCATATCCCGTGTTTTATAGTTTCTTGGGTAGAATGGAAATGACGGGGACTTTTATCAGACAGCCTTTCAGAAATAATGCTGACTTTCAGATATTTTATCAGACATGAGATTTTTTGGGCTTGAAAAAATTTTAGAGATCACGCGGACTTATGGACATTTAGTCAGACATCCTTTTACCTAAAGGGTACCCTCCATTAAGAGGGCAAAATGCCCCTGTCCTCAGATTTCGGAAAAATTTTAGTATAGTGTTGGGGGACCCTAAAAAACATTTTTCGTGGAAAAAATTTTTTCGTTCCCCACCCCTCTTCGCCAGGAGGTCGAAAAAATGCGATTTTCAGGTAAAAAATTCTCAATTAACG
>FIZU01058820.1:0-31830 GCA_900064475.1 Pseudococcus longispinus
TTTTGCCCTCGCTTCGCTCGGGCAGTTATTTATTCTTTCACTAAAATTAAACATAAAAGGATGTAGTGGCAAATTATCCCAAAAAGTTATTAAAATTTGAGTTTTAGCATTTTTAGGCGATATCTTAAGGTTTATTTCTCCCAAAGTCATGAATTTCAATAGAAAAAACGCAAACAACTGTTTTTTATAGCCCTTCAAAAAATCCCTTCCCTTGTCTCAAAAGATTTCCGAAAATTTAAAATCACCCATTCGCACCTGCGAGTATCAACCCCATTTTTTTCGTCCACAATTTCGCAAATTTGAAGTTGGCATTTTCAAGATTTATCCCCCCCCCTTGGAAAATCGTTTTGCTACGCTCCTGACTGGAAGGCCCTTTTAAAATTTTAGGAAAAAGTAATTTTTTCAAGTGTTTGACTTTCGAGGATTTTGACATGATTTCACCATTCCGAAAAGTCTGTATCATAATATCTTTATAATAAATTAGAGGAATTTTAAGAAGAGCAATCTGAAGAGATATGTAAATAAAATCGGTAACTTAATGACACGAGAGGTATTTATAATCATTGAGTGTTTGTAAAATTCTAAAATTTGAGATGTTTTCACCCTATTTGATATCGTACTTGAGAGTTGAGATTCGTTTGATTCGAAATTCTTATCAAATTTTTCACATTCCTTCTGTCAACATTTTTTCTCGAGAGGATTTTCTCGTCCATCATACTTATCTTTTAAGGGTTACCCTCAAAAGATAATCTTTAATGTCATTAATGACTTTTCGAAAATCACGATACAGATAATTTTAAAAGTCGTGATTATAATGAAATACGAATAGGAATGCTGCAACCTTTCCCAAGTATAGGAATCTAAAAACTAATTTTATTTTCGTTTCCTTATTCCTTTTATGGGGTTGGTAAAAGGCGAGTACAATGATTCAGTGTTTCAATTTAATAATTCGTAAGTATTTATATATTTTTTCAATTAACAGCATGGATTTTTAACAAGATCGTTGTTTTGTTAATTCATCTATACCACAATCACTTCAGGCTGCGAAGATACTGCTTGATTTTCACCATTTATTTGAAAATTCACTACTTCTTGCGATGAGATCGAATTGCTTTCTTCATTCGCCAACCAAGATTTCAATATTTCGAAGATTTCACTTCGAGTAGCTTTCAATTCGTCACTATCGTCATCAGCGGATGGATACATGTCGCCACAATGAGCTGTACCTAAAGTATAAAAATATCACGGTGAGATTTAATTTTTAATTTGATAAATTCGCAAACTCATAAATTACAGGGTAGCCCATTTAGTAAGCCGATGGTTTTGAAAATTAAAAAAAAATACTTTGGCTGCAAAAATTTCGAAAACCAAGCTCCGTAGAAAAAAAAACAATAGTTTATTGGGGGAAGAGAATTTCAAGCTCTACAATTTTCATGCCTTGCATTTTTTTCGTGGCACCCTTGTCAAACTAAGAGTGCTAAGAAAAAAATGCAAAGGTTGAAAATTGTAGCCCTTGAAATTCTCTTTCTGAAATTTTGCAGTTTGCCCCCCCCCCAACCATCGATTTTTTAAATGGGTGTAGGTACACCAGGATGGAGCACGAAAAAAAACATACCTCGGATTTTGACCAAATTCAAATAGGTGGTTCATATTTAGTTGGGGATGAACCTTAGAAAATTTTAGACCCCTGGTTCAAAGAGGAGCGAAGCTAGGGGACCTCAAAGTGAGGTAACTTTCGAAAAAAACACAGTTTTTGGCCACTTTTGGACCAGCACACCCCTAAAAAGTTGCGATTTGAGTTTCTACACCTCCCCAGGCCATTGACCTCGAAATTGGATACCACTTTTCTTACCCTACCAGGGTAAAAAATTTCAGATTGGTGAAAAATCTAGATTTTTTATTAAAAAAAAATAAAATACCTTTCGCTTGGAACCAAAACCGGATCTAAAGAGCTCTTATCAATCAAAAAAAATATTTCGATTACAAAAATTGAAATATTTTTATTGCAGCGTTACCAACTTCGATTTTTTTTTTTTAAATCGTAATTTTTCATAGTAAAAATAAATTTTTTGCAAAAATTGAAAGTTGGTCACCCTGCAATAAATACTTTTCAATTTTTGTAATTGAAATAATTTTTTTGGATCAATAAGAGCCCTTTTGGTCCAGGTTTGGTTCCAAGCGAAGGGTATTTCATTTTTTGAAAAATCAAAAATCTAGATTTTTCACTATTTAATCTGCAACTTTTTAACCCCCTGGTAGGGTAGAAAAAATTGTATCCAATTTCGAGGTCAATGGCATGGGAAGGTGTAGAAACTGAAATCACAACTTTTTAAGGGGTGCCCGAGGTGCCGCGCAAGTGGCACTACCCAGAATTGGCCAAAATCCGTGTTTTTTTTCGAAAATAACCCCACTTTGAGGCCCCCTAGCTCATGCAAGTTACAGACGAATATATCTTGCCTATTTACCTTTCATTAGAAAAAGATGCCAAGGAGATGATTTCTTTCGATGATTGAGCCCTAAAGAATGCCATGGATCAACAGAGCCATGAATGAAAATTACATTGCTGGTGTTATAATTGAGACCTCCGAATTCAGTGTTGGTACGATATACTGCATCATCAACGAAACTTCTATCAAACCTATTAAAAATGCATAAAATGAACATAATTACACCTACTGATATTTTTAGAAGTAAAAGTTATTATAATACGTGAAAATAAACATTACAGTGGTCCGAAAACATCTGTACATATTTTAATGAAAAAATCTATGCCGAAATATGGACTGAATAAATCTTTAGGTTTACTTGATGTTTGGAAATATCCATATTCAGAGCATGTTTGGTAAAGCCACAATCGTGCTGTAAGTAAATCATAAAATTATATAATGAATTTGCATGATCGTTGATCACATAGGTATTAATCAGATTTTTTCTTCTTAATTAACGTACAAGATTGCTCAGAAGTATAAGATGCATTCTGCCAATATTTCACAGCATCGACGAACTTGGGTGAAGAGCAAGATTCATTGACGATTTTCAAAAATGCATTATTCACATTTGCATATCGTTCCAGCTTCAAATTAAAAATATGAAAAACTAATGAATTAGCATAATCATTCAACCAAGTATTTGCTGATTAATACTGACCTCAGTGAATTCATCGTTATTCATCATATCACAGACGTCATGAATTGAGAATATTTTTCTATTGTATTGCACAGCATAAGCTATATTATCAGCTAACATTTCGAAAAATAAGGAAACATCTTCTGGAATATTTTTTAAAACACTGCATAATCTAAATAAAAAATTCAAACACTGATGGAAAATATTCAAATCGAATAAAAATTAAAAATAAGTAGGTATACCTACTTGAACATTTTGGAGACTTTAGCCCTTCCTGATTCTCTTTCTATAGCACGTTTTAATTGCTGATTTGCAGCGGCAATATTTTTCACACATCTTTTGCTACATCTTTCCAAAGATCTTTTAGCAACTTGCAAATATTCTGGAAATATTCGTTTAATGTAAAATAATTTCCATTTAAATAAATTCGACTGCATTATCAGAGTGATCGTGATTTACCAGGGAAATCAGTTTTAGCTAACAGAGGAGCACTTGATGCAACAGCGCCATGTATTAAATGAGGATATTTCATTCTTGCCCAAGCTACCAAATTACCAGCGTATGAACCACCAAAAAGAATCCATTTCGTATTCGATGACAAATTATAACTTTCGTTCATCCCTTCCATAAAATACGCAATGTCACTCAAAACTTGCTCGGTTGTCAAGTACTGCAAATTAGTCGTGTTGGTATTTCTATAAAAGGCATGAAGATTTTATTACATCGTGTTCGATTTCTTTTTGTTAAAAATACTCAACGATATCTGCACTTGAATTTGATAACGTTAGAAGCACTCTGCGAATAGTTGAGATTTTCATTGAACGAAAAAAATAAATTAAATTACTCTTTTGGTCTGCTTTTTCCATAAAATCTGTGTTCTAGACCGAAACAAAGGGCGTTTAATTTCTTAGCATATCCTGTCCATTGAGGACCCCTGCCCATCCATTTAGTATGTGCCTCAGATTCACCGAAAACGAATAGAAAGACCGGTCCGCCTTCCTCGTAGTAAAATTCATTCACGAAATATCGCTTAACAAGGAAAAAATTTATATTAATTTGAATCGACGTTATTGGAATTTTTATATGATTACGTACTTGATCCCACGTGCTATTATCAGTAGGCCTAGAATGATCCAATTTCTGTTTAAAGCACTGATCGGTGAATTCAACAGTTTTTCCAGACGAAGAACTCGGGCTGGAAGTGACTCCACTAACCGAACCATATTCTCGTTCTATTTCAAAATCATTACCAAAATCTTTCCTCGAATTAAATCTTGATGATAAAGAAAACACAGCAAAAAATTGAACCGCGAAAATAACGTAAAAAAGTAAATTATTGCGCATGGTAGAATTTAGTTAATGGCACGCCTACGTAAAAATCAAGACTGGATACGTATTTCATCAAAAATAACTCCATTGTTGTATTTGACTATAAGTACATACTTACTTTAATTTATCATGTACTCTTGAAAATTCATCTTTCAAATTGAGATTATTCAATATTATTTATCAAAATATAAGTACTTTGGTGTCAAGGTAAAATCGGTACGTTGAAAATCACGGTTATAGGCTAAAAATCAAAGCACCCTTAATCTAAATATTTTTATGAAAAAAAAAAAAAAAATGTAATAAAAAATTTACATTTTTAATCAATATAACAAAATACAACTATGTACAGGTCAGAATTTCATATTGAAAAAAAACAGTAGGTAAATTAATCCGGTACCATGTTCAATGAGTCTTCTTTTTTTGTAAAATATGTAAATATTTCCCTCTAGTCATTTCCTTCGCTTCTTCTAACCCTAAATTATAAGCTACATCGTACAATTTTTTGACTTCTGCTATCAATTCCTTTTGAGACAAACTTCCATAATCTGTAATAGGAAAATAAGTCAATATTGATCGAACGAATCGAATAAATATTATTCCTTTCGTTGAAATACTTACAAGTAAGTTGCATGCAATCTTCCCGATCCAGGGGACGGTTCCAAGGCTGTTGTGATTTATTCTGAAATGATGGATGTAAGTGGACAAATCCGGAAACTCCTGGGACTAAAATGAAATGAAAACATATGTTGTTACAGCCGAAGCTTCCAATTTAATCAATTTAAAATAAATAGTTTCTCACTTGGCTCGGGCCACAACTCTGGCGATGTGCGATCCAGGGTTTCTAACGCAATCAAACTTGGATCCACTTCAGTCATACCTCTTCGCTAAGAGCTCTAAAAATACAATTACAAATATTAATACAATGAATAAAACGCTGAATTATATGTCAATAGAAGTCGAAACATTTAGCAGCGGGTTTAAACATAATAATTAAAAATAATAGATTCAAAAAAAACTTACCAACGCTGCAGCACTTTCACAGCGATGCAGCGAAGCCAGTGGTTTCTTTCTTTTTGGGCAATAATAACAATAAAACAGAAGAAAATACAATGGATGGGAAGTTGAAAAAAGACGTAAGAGACATTAAAAGTTAATCAATTATAAATAATTTCTACAAATTTTCGATAATTAATGAAATTTAGATCAAAATGAAAATGATTACGCGAAAAATCGGAGATTTTGTAAACAAGTAAAATTTTGAAAATTTTTGAATTTTTTTGGCATTTGACAAAGAAATTTTCATATTTTTGTCGTTCTAGTGATTCATTTGCAGATTTAAGGATGTCTAATATCAGTCTTTTTGAATTATTTCATTATTTCGCGCGATTCTGTAAAATTTGATAAAACAATTGTCATTATCACTTTGTCATGTGCTTTTGGCGTAATAATTTCCATAAATAATTATTGTTTCATTTTTCAATTAATTATCATGTTCCAAATTCTCCAATAGACCTAAATTAATCTAAAAAATATGTAAAAATTATTCGACAATTCGAATTTAAACCGATAAAAATGTACCGACAATGTGTTATTAGAATTGTGTTGACATGTAAAAAATTTCAAAAATCAACATCTCAAGCGTATTTTTTGAGAAAATATGCCCAAATTCCCGCTCGCCCTGCACCGAAAATCACCGATACGGTTAATTTACCTACAGATATATCTTTGTCATCAATAAAACGAACCCTCGAAAAAAATGGATGTAATTTTGAAGACGGATTTACCTGCATTGTGACAAAATGCGTTAATTGTCGTAATGAGAAAAGTGGCACTTTATACATCAATAAAGTAACAGGTAAACAAACAAAGTATGTCAAAACATTATATACTTTGGTTCTTTATCCTCCTTGAGCTCTGTTCGTAGGATTTTTCATGTGTACGGAATGCCAAGACTACGGCAGTTGGGAATATATCGGCGGAAAAATAACCACTGTTCGAGATAAAGATAAAACTCAATCACCGGAAAAGAAAAGTTACAAGAAAAAAAGCATAAAAGTGACAATGTTCAACGAAGGCTCGATGAAATGGGATGAGCTTTCTACAAGTTGTAAAAGCGTTGCGTCACTTTCTTCAGAAGAATTACAAGAGCTGTTTTCGTCTTTCAAATTAGGCGTATGTTCAATCATTTCGATTTAAAATGTATAATTTTTCCGATATCATTTGAAGTTTGTTTTTTAGGATTTGAATACTGATATTCTTCAAGACCTCAACGTACTTGTAGATGAAGACAGAAAAAATCTGTACTTTCCTTTGACCAACTGTAACAAAAATATTGTCGGGGTTAAACAATTGACGCAAAAAGGCGAAGAATCTTGTTTCCCTGCAAAAGCTTGCATGGGTTTAATAAAATATATTCCTCCTAAAGTACGAAAAAAATGCGAATCTGGTGTCCTAGTACTGAACCTTAAAGATGTGATCGCTTTATCAACTTTTAAACCCAATTTACACATTATTTATCTACCTCATGGTAAATATTAATATTGAAATGAGAATGATCTTCAACAATTTTTTAAATTCTAATTCTCATTATTTACAGGCACGGTGATGTTACCTCAAGAAATTCTTCCTTTATTAGAGCAATATAAGAAATTAATTTTATGGTTTGGAAATGATGCTGTTAATTTAGACGCTGCGCGTATGTTTTCGAAAAAACTCGGAGATCAAAGATGTTTCCTAATTCGGTAAGTAATTTGTATTCTTGCTTTATTACTCTATTCGATTATAAATTTGGCCTTTTTTTGCAGCAAAGCGGATCTTCAACCTTTTGAATACATCGTATTGAGAAAAAGCGAAATAGACCTCAGGGAAATATTAAAATCAGCTCAACCTATAGTTCATCAAAGTATCACGACTTTTTCAAATTTGAGAGAAGATATTTGGTCGGAATTAACGAACGTTGATAAAGTGGGTAAAATTTCAACACGTGCATTTTTCAAAGTTGTATTCTAATTGATGAATTCCCCAAGGCTCAAGGCATTAAATGGAAACGTTTTCCAATACTTAATGAATACATAAGAGGACATCGAAGAGGCGAACTCACTATCTTGACTGGTCCTACTGGCTGCGGGAAAACGACTTTTATTAGCGAATACTCTCTCGATTTAGCTCTACAAGGAGTTAGTAAATTTAACATATCTCAATGTTCATCAACATACCCTAACGTTGAATTTCTTCTAGGTATCTACGTTATGGGGTAGTTTTGAAATCCGTAATCAACGATTAGCCTTAACAATGCTGCAACAAATGGCTCTTTCACCTCTGACCGAGAACTTGGATCGATTCAACGAATGGGCCAATGAATTTGAAAAGTTACCTATTTATTTCCTCAAGTTCCACGGTCCTCAACCAGTTAAAAAAGTCATGGAAGTACGTCATCTCGATTTTACTTCGAATATGTAATATTTTCGTTAATTGGTTCGTTTTTAAAGGTAGTCGAGCATGCAACTTATGTGCACGATATTCAACACTTGGTCATCGATAATTTACAATTCATGATGGGCCTATCAGCGGAAAGTGAGAAATTTATGGATCGATTTTATAAACAAGATTTGGTCATAGCTGCTTTTAGAACTTTCGCCACGCAACGTAATTGTCACGTAACTTTGATTATTCACCCGAGAAAAGAAAAAGATGGCGATGATTTGAACATTAGTTCGATTTTTGGCGGTGCCAAAGCCTCCCAAGAGGCTGATAATATTCTAATTATTCAAAAGAAAATGTCACAGTCGTTGCATATTAAGAAATATGTACAGGTTGGTGAAATTTTGAATTTTTTTTAAAATGTGGAATGATTTTCGAAGTGGATATATTTTTAATATTGTTTTTAGATTGTGAAAAATCGATACTCTGGTGAATTGGGATTGATGCCATTAAATTTCAATAAAGGCAGTTTAAGTTTCGCTGCGAAGAATGTAATAGATAAATTAGAAACGTCGAGTTGATTCGTTAATAACTATTCTGATTTCAACGTTGCGATTTTGTTTGTTTTTTGTATAAATTTGTGATAACTTTGTTTATTTGTATCCGAGTAAATTATGTGAATTTATTGTACTTGATAATTATTTAAACTGAATGGAGAAGTTCCACGAATTAATTTAATATGATTCGTGTAACGTGTTGAAATGTGTTTAGGTAATACCTATGTAATTATGTAGGGATGGAAACCTTTTGAAATGGTCAAAATGTTTCAATTGAGACCTTTATTCGTTAATTTGATAAAATTGACTATCACGATATGAATTTATCACTTTAATTCCATATAAATTGAAGTCAAAGAAAAGGTGTACCTAATTAGAATCTATAATATTATGATTACGTAACCTTATCCTTAATTTTTCATTCTGGGCCAAGAAGTTAATACCTAATTATGAAATTAATTTTAAACCTTTCGGGTTCAACCCTGGAGCTGAATAATTGCCCCCTGGCCACAGTCGAAAACTGATTATATCAACTAGTAAGACATTCTATAAAGCCTTAAAATGTTCGAAAATCTTTTCGGTATGAAAAAAACCTCAACGAAGATAATGTATCTGAGTTATTGCACTTTAGGTGGCATAATAAAATCTCCCTTCGTGGCGCGTTCGTTGAAATACTTCTGGATCTCTTACAACATCGGAGCGTTCGTTTTTATGCACATCAGCATCATCGATTACATCAAACTAGCTCTCACCGAATCCAGTCCAGTCCCTCTAGACATTGTAATCGCACTACACGCCCTTTTATCTATACTCGGCGCTTACACGACGTTTTTCATCTACCTTGTCACGTTTCACTTCCGTCAAAACTTGCAGAAAATTATGACATTTTTGGACGACGATCAAAAGATCTACGCTGGTATCAAACATATTCCAAACAGCGGCGATACCGAGGGACTATACAGCGTAGGATTTATGCTCAAGTATCAAATCTTCTCGGCTATTTTGAGCGCCATGTATTTCATGATACGTCCAGCTCGGGTACTTCTTTATGGTAGAAATATGCAAGCTTTGCGGAACGTATACAGTTATTTTTATTGCTCGAGGTATATTTATGAGGTGTCGTCGTTTAACGAATACGCCATCGTGTATTCGCTTCAATTGACCACAGTTGCGTTGCTGTTTTTACCATTGTTGATGTTGTCTGTATTCAACGCCTCGGTTGTATTCGAATTGCATAATAAGTTTGTCAAGTTACGAGCCATTATTGGTAAATCCACGTCGAGATATATGCAAGGTATTGAGAAAATAAACCAATTGAGAATGAATATCGATGATACCGATAAAATGAAAAGTTTACAAACACGGGTTGCTATTCAAGTTCAAATGCATGCCATTAATGTGAGATTCAATCAACGTATGGTCAAGTGTATAAAATGCCATCAACGTTTAGTGGCGTAAGTACTTGTTTAATTTATAAAAAGGTTAAAACATTTGTGGCATCTTGTATAAATGAAAAAATTTTGCACCTAATCAATTTTTATTCTTCAATTTGTTTTTTTTTTCAGCTCAACCAACTTTTTCAAAACATATATTGAGATTTTCTTCAGTCTCTTTTTACCATTCGTCACCATTATCATTACTACCGAAGGAATACTTTTAAGAACAGTAAGCTTTGTCAAATACGAGTGTGTACTTGAAATCATTCGACTAATTCGACGTCACTGACCACGAATTCGGCATTCATTTGTTATTTTGATCCAGCGTCCAGCTATAGGCCTAGTCGTTTTGGCGAAAAGGGTATTTTTCAGATGAAAGTGAACGATATTTCAAGAACAAAGGCCAAGAGCCAAAAACTAATGGCATATTCGTAATCAGCGACTTGAAATCTGTCCATCACCTCAATTTCAGCATCGTCAAATTTAAATTTCAAAAAAAAGTACCATTTTTTGAGTATTTTTTTGAAAAATTGTCATTTTTTCAGCAACTAAACTCGTTACGATGAAACTGATGGCGGCGATCGATTCGCCGTGGTCGAATACCCCCTCCTAGACACCTCACTGGTTGAAATTGGATAAAAAAATGTTTGGCCCAAAAAGATGCAAAGGCTATTCTAGTCGGGGATTTTTTTTCGATTTTTGCTGATTTTTGAAAAACTTGTCTATTTATTAATTCGAGGTCGCTGATTTTGAATCCGGTGTCCATTTTTCGATTTTAACCTTTGATCTCGAGAAATGGCCAATTTTTATATCAAAAAATGGCAATTCCAACAGAAAGAGAGCAGATCATGCAAAACGAATGCAAAATTCGTAATCGGCGATCTCGAATTAGTCGAAAGCCACGTGAAAATTTTCGAAATATTACTCAGCGTTTTTCATTTCTTTCAAATGTACAGGGTGGAGAAGAAAAAAGCACATTTTTAGATTTCAGTATTTTGTTAGTCGAAGTAGCTACAGGAGTTTTCAAGTATTGTCACATGGGAATGCTTTTGCAACAAATGGTGAGTGCACATCAAATGCCAAAATTCATTATTGAATTTATCCAAGTTGATAAAAACGACCAACGGTGTATTTTGAACTTGTATTCTTGTTTTAGAATGAAATAGTAGCAGACGAAATTTACAACACTGCTTGGTTTGAAATGCCACCTTTGCAAAGGAAACTGGTTCAAAGGTTCTTGGGACAATCGCAAAAACCGATAAATTTCTTTGCTCTCAAGGTGTTCCCAATGTTGTTGCCTACGTTTCCTGCCATGCTGAGATCGTGTTTCTCAATTGTGCAAGTTGTTTCTAAAATGCGACGTTGATAATTTTAGCTAATGATTTGGGTTCAACAGTTCAAACCTTGTTTGAACAGGTGCTCGAGGGCTGAAGAGATTGATATGCGTAATTACACCTTACTTAGTTTACTTATGTGTACATCTACTTTATTGTTTGGTTATTCACAAAATAAACCAATATTTCACGTTATTTAATTAAATTACATATGAAATGGTTTCCAAAATAAGACGAAAAATTGAAAAATTTCCAAAAATGATTGAACACTCGCTCTTTCGTAAAATTAATCTTTACCTAAAAAAATAAAAATAAAATAAAAAACCACTTTAAATTCATTTTTTTGTATTTTAAATAAATATTATAAATCCGTAAACATTAAGAAAGCGAATAATTTGAAAATCATACAAATTGAAAATTCAACTATTAATAAAACGTAATAACACGTAGTAAACGATAATTTAAAATATACACTACCGCTACAAAATAAGACTAAGATTAAAATTCCGATTAAATAAGCCTTTATTTATGATATAAATATACAAAAAAGAAAAAAAAAGAACAAGAAACTGAAACCATGACAACGTAGTCTTCTTTTACTTATCCAAATAGAAATTACTAGAATCTGGAAATCGTCTAGGTAAAAAATCCGACTGCTGGACGATATTTTCGCGAACGTTTTCTTTCAATTCTTCTTTAACGATTTCCGATAAATTACTCTGGCCGGCGGTTTCATTGACCTCGTTAGTTATAGCTCCTATCGAAGATGACAATCCGGCTGAGTCGATAGCCGATGATAGATTTTCTAAAATAAAAACAAAATAAAAGTAAATATTGCAATGTGCAGACGAAATAAATATTTTTGATCAATATTCGCATAAAATCTCACCGGTAATTAATTGATTACTGTTATTGAGATCTGGTTTATTATTCTTAATCAATTTTCTTCGTTTGGTCGGCATTCCGGATAAATACGCGTCACTATATGGCGGCTGGCTTCCTTGCCTTCTTAGTCTATGGATATCTCGAGCTATAATAGGTACCCATTCCTGAAAATTTACATACATTTTCAAGAAAATCTTCAACAAATCGAGTATTTTACGGTTTAGCTTTGAATTAAACATACCGATGGGAAAGACCTATGCCATTCTTCCGAATTCAATACGACTTCTGGTAATGGTTCTGAGGATTGCGAAGCATCGGCGACGCTGAGCGTTGGGTTTTCGACCACAGTCGTCGATGTTTCGTTATTATTCGACTGTTCGGCTGCAGCAGTCGATTGTTGTTGTTGTACGGATTGCTGAGCGTTGTTATCTTCCGAATTGAAGGATACGAATGAGGCTTCGCTCGATGTTGATGAGGACGATTGTGCCGGATCTTCTACTTCCATTGGTTGAGATTGCTGGGTAAAAAAGAGGGCAAAAATTAATCAAGGTAGAGTTGAGTTTTGATTTAATTGGGAAATTTAATCCAGATCAGTTTCTTTTAGCTATTCCACTTTTTTTTTGAACAATTTTTCTCAAAAAAATTAAATAAATACAAATTCGAACAATTTGTTTTCAAAAAATGAAAGAATTACTGTTTTAAAAATTTTCATTCATATTTAGTCCTCGGAAATGATTTCATTCTAATTTTAATAATGATACATAATGGAAAAATCGATCAGAAAAATGACTAACAATCACCAATTTTCACCCAAAAAAGACAACATGACTCATTTTAGTGCACAATGGAGAATTTTTTTAAAGTACACGTCTGGAGAAATTTTTTTTGAATGATTTTTGTCAAAAACTATTATTTTTCAACTTTTCAGCATTTCTTGAAAGAGGTTTTCCCTACAGAATTTTGCAGAAAAAAAAATGTTTAGAACTTTTTTGAAGAATTAATTCTGAATAATGAATTTTTAAAATTTTTGACACTATTTTATTGAGAAAATAATCTTCACAAATTTTGACATGGATATGTCTTATAGCTGGCGGAGAATCTGAAAATTTTGTCCATTTTTGTGTCCATAAATTCTGTCACGAAATTCCTTGAAGATGACTTTCAGACATTTTGTCAGACAAAGAATTTGGATTTTTTGAACTTGAAAAAATGACTTTCAGGCATTTTGTCAAGCTTTTTTGAACTTGGAAAATTTTTAAGAACTCAAATTAATTTTTGGACTTGGAAAATTTCAACTTTATGGACAGACATTTTTCAGACAGCTTTTTACCTAAGGCTGACTTTTTGATATTTTGTCGGACTTTTTTGAATTTGGAAAAATTTTCAGATTTCTACTGAATTTTTGCACTTGGAATTGGATTTCGAAAAATTTTCAAAAAAAATCCTTTCCGAAATTCACTAACGGAAATTGTTTACAATGACTTTTATACATTTTGTCTGACTTTTTCGAACTTGGAAAATTTTTCAAAATTCAACAAATTTGATCAATATTTTAATATTTTTGTTCCCCTTTTTGATAATAATTCTAAGAACCAATTCTGAAAATGTTCACAAACGTTTCCCACTAAAAGAGATTCTATGAAGAAACTACTCTATAAACTAGAATAAAAAAATTGACCTTCAGAAAATATCTTCATTTTTTTGGGAATTTGAAGCAACTTGAAGCTTTTTCTACATTTCATTTGAAGCTACTAATACCTTTACAGCATTTTTTTTTGTCAAGAGAGACTTTATGAGAAGATTAGGGCACAAGTTTTTCAATTTTAAAAGCTAAGAAATTTTTTAATTGATTTCGTAAATTTTATGGAAGTTTTGAGGCTACTTTGAGCCTTCTTACTTCGCATCTAAATAAGTTTTTTTTCAGGAGAATTTCCTATCAAGAGAGTCTGAGAGAATAGTTTAAAGGTGAAATGACAATATTCTCGATTCAATTTTTTTTCAATTTTCAAATTTAACATTTTTTTCAATTTATAACTCAGAAAATTTTATAAACTAATTGAAAAATTTAATTTATGAAATTTTCAAATTTTCAATTGCATAACTTCTTTCAATTTTCAACTAAAAATTGGAAATTTTTTCAATTTTTAAATGCTTTAATTCAGAATTTTTTTAAAAATTCCCTACTCTTTTCATTTATTGGAAAATTGAACGACATAAATATTCTTTTTTCTCATTTAGAAGATTAAAAAAATTTCAGCGTCACTTCGTGCCAAGGAGGACTGAATTGGAGGGTTGAAATAAAAAATGTTTAATTTTGAACATTTTACAATTTTTAATTTTTTCGAAATTTAGATCAGTTTAAAAACTTTCTTTACCGTTCATCTGAACGAACTAAAAAAAATTTAACGCCATTTTTGTGAACGATTTTCCTGTTCAAGAATTTTGTAGCGGAAAACTTTTAGATTTTTTTCTGAACATAAGTATAATTATTTTAAAATAACTTTATCGACAAAATTTTTCCATCAGAAATTTTTATCTAACTTTTTTTTACCCATGCAAATTTTTGTCGTGATTTTTTTTCATAAATTTTCGTTCGAATTTTCAAATTACCTACAGTTTTGAATTTTTTCGAGAGTACTACCATTTTTTTTGAAAGATTTTTTTTTCAATCAGTCAGCGATTTTTACAAAAAGTGAATATTTTTTGTAATTTTTTTTATAAGTAGTTCGAGAGTTACTATTTCTTCATCCTTTTGCAAAGTTTTTATCTAAAAAGCGTTTATGAACTTTTTTAACCAAAAATTTGAATAAAAAATCAAAAGGCCAAAAAAATTGCAATAATAACAAGAGCACAAAAAATGACAAAAAAGAAATAAATGATTATTTTCGAGCACAGGGATTGGGCCTGAACAGAATTTGGAAAGAAATTTTAAAAAGCTACTTTAAAACAGAATATTTGAGAATTTGATTTTGAACAAAATTTTGATGAATTATGTTATTGTTCAAGTTAGAATCAAATTTGAATAAAAATGTTCATTTTTTACATAGAATTTCACATTCAAAAAAAATGCCAATTTTTTTCGTCAAATAAAAAATATTCCGACGAAAAAAAACAGTATCACAAAAACTCCAATAATCTCAATCTCATCCCAGCACAAAAAAATTTAATCTCTTATCAGTAAATTTTTTCCCTCCTCCGGCTCGGCAACACTGCTTCTTATCTCACCAAACCCAGCTTCCGTGCAGCCATCTCCCTTCCACCGCCTACACCTCATTCATCGTTCAAAATTCATTCCGAACGGTTCGGGTAAAGCTCAACCAACACGATTACCCACAGCACAGTTCGCGAACACATGGTACTACGCGACGTTAACCTTGGATCAATATGGTCTGACACGTCAGCGAAGGTAGACCGCGTAATCGACTTACTTCGGTATTCTGCTGGTCATTCGTTCCGAAACTGGTGATGGTCGCGGTAGCAACGGTACATTCGATCGGCATAACAGGAGGTAATCTGTAGACTACGTAATGTCTCATAAATGACGGCAAATTATCGGGATGGCAAATTTTCGAATACGAGATAACGTGATTAATCAAGTCTTTTCTCAACCAACGTATCAGTTCTTCTTGAGCCGGCAATCTTTTAATCACCTCTTCCTGTAATCGAAATTCGTGCACCGTTAATCGATCTTACGAGTATTTCTCACTTTTGCCAACACGACCGACGAAAGAACAACACTTACGACCACAGATCCGAGTACTTTTTTAATATGTACACTTTTATCATCTCCGGCGATACAATAAACGAACAAGGTCAACAGGCGGGCGACGTAGAAATTGAACGATTGCGAAAATTTACGTGTTTCTGCTTCGCTTAAATCTGCACCGACAACAAAAAAAATCACGTTAGGAAAAAATTTCGAGTCTTGAAAAAATCGTTCTTATTTGACGCATTACCTTCGGATTTAACCATAGATTCGATCAATTCTGGAACACTGTCTTGATTAAATTTACATAACGTTGATACTAAATCGATCTCTTGTTTAACGCTTTCCGAATCCTATAAAACATTCCCGAATTGTGTATATTTTTATGGTGGCGCGTACAAAAGTCGAGTGAAAATACACAATGTACGATGATTTTCACGTTTACGGTCGTCTATGCGATAACGTTATCACTTTCCATTACGAAAACACAGATAGGTGCCAATACGACGATCACAATTCACAAATATGTAAAATGTCATTCGTGTTTCTTTTTGGACTTTCGTAACGAACAGATCTAACGACACGATTTGTCGCGTTTCTTCGCGCCGAGAAAATACCGCATGAATAATTCATCGTAGTAATAATAATAAGCCACATATGACGTTAATTCGACCCAAACTATCGAATACACGACGCTTTCTACTAACCAACAAATACTTCATTTTGAATAAATCGTTGTTGATTAGAATATTGACCGCGTTTAGTAAACTTTCTTTATCGCCGTTGCGAATATTACGTTGGGTTAAATGATCGCGTATTTTATATCTAACGCATGTCGTCAACTCCTCCAAATTATGGCTACCGTTGTTGCCGCTGCTACTGCCACCGCTGCCGCTGCCGCCACCGCTGCGAATTATTTGATCAATCGACGTAGCGTTTATCTGCCGGAATACACATAGGGATATATAGCTTTATTTAAACAAATGAAACGGTGCAATGTGACGTTGACGGGCGTAATTACCACTGCTTTGATGATATCGAAAAACACAGCCTCTTGATTTTCTGAAAATAAGGGATACGTGCTGTTTTTAACCTCGTTCTTGGGCGTTTTGCTACCGGTGGATTTTTGACTGCCCTGTAGATCGATACAAGAGGTATTAATAGGTTTTGTAATGATACGAGAAGGGAAATATATTCTTGTAGAATGAAAAGGTTCGAGTATTTACCAGCAAATAGCGAACAGTTTCTTTTTTCACCGCCGAATACATGTTCTGGAAAAATAAAAAATTAAAATTAAAATTTGCAAATAGTTATTTATAGGATATGGTTTTGCTCATTAAATTTTTCAAGTTCACAAAATCGCGATATTTGAAATTTTCTTGAAATTTTTCAAGTCCAAAAAGTCATTTTAATTTTGAAAAATTTTTCAAGTCCAAAAAAGTATGACAAAATATTCAAAAGTAATCTTAATGGATTTTTGTAATTGAATTTCTTAATGGAATTTTTTTGAAAAATTTTCAAAATCCAATTCCAAACCCAAAAAGGATGTAGAAATCTGAAAATTTTTCCAAATTCAAAAAAGTTCAACAAAATGTCTGATTTCAACTTTCTTGAAATTTTTCAAATCCATAAGATTGAAATTTTTCAAGTTCAAAATTCATAATTTTAGTTATTTAAAATTTTCCAAGTTCAAAAAAGTCTGACAAAATGTCTGAAAATCAGCATATCTGAAATTTTCTCAATTCAAAAAGTCTCAATTATTTGTCTCACAATTAATGTTTGAAAGTCAGCAATATCTCTGAAATTTTCGAAGTCAACGAAATCTAAAAATTTTTAAAAATCCAAAAAAGTCAGAAAAAATGTCTAGAACTCAATTTTCCAAGTTGAAAAAGTATATATACAACTTGTTTGTCTGACAAAATGTCTAAAAGTCAGCAAGTTCAAAAAAAATCTCACAAAATGCCTAAAAATCAGTGTTAGGTAAAAAGCTATCTGACAAAATTACTGATTTGAACTTTCTTGAAATTTTTCAAGTCCAAAAATTAATTAGAGTTTTTAAATATTTTCCAAGTTCAAAAAAGACTGACAAAATGCCTGAAAGTCAATTTTGCAAGCTGAAAAAAATTTTAATTGCTTGTCTGACAAAATGTCTAAAAGTCAGCATTATCTCTGAAATTTTTTAAGTTCAGAAAGTCAATGGAAATCGAAAAAAAAATTTGTCCAAAAAAGTCTGACAAAATGTCTAAAAGTCATCGTCAAGAAATTGGACAAAATTTGAATATTGACCCCAGCCATAAGACATATCCATGTCAAAAGTTACTAGAATAAAAATACGACTCATTTCGAAATTTCTTCACAGATGTAATAAATGGTTGAGAATCTTTGGACAAATTCCTAAATTCGTAGGCACCATTTTTACACAGAAATGGGCAGATTATTATGTATTTATGAAAATTTTCATCTCCCCCCCCCCTCATTCCGCGGTTCATTAATCTATTCGTAATTTCCACACATCGTTGTAAAATTGAAAACAGTATTTTAGAGAATTTGAAATTCGAAAAAAAAGAACATTAAAAATCATAAAAGCCAAAATTTTGAACATTAATTCATTATGATCAAAAAATTTTTTTAAAAAGTGTTCCTGCAATTCAAAAGTCACATAAATACATTTCCCTCTCTCCTCATCTTTCAGATACTCACTTTGATAGTCTTACAAGGCGTATACTCAGACCGCTTTTCTTTCTTGGCCTTTTTCTCTTCGTGTCTCTAAAAGCGACATACGAAAAATCACAAAAATGAATACTATTCTAAGCTAAAATATTATTTGAGAAAAATACATCATAGGAGATGCTACGTACGGTATCAGGCGAATCGATATCCGATGACGACGAACTAGACGACGAAGAAGATGACGAGGATGAAGATGACATAGGCCAAGTACCGTCGAATGAGGCCATAAACGCAGCCTCGGCGGAGGCAGCGTCCTCAGCAGTGGGTTCGGTGCGGGGGTGAACGGACATAGCATAAGCTCTCGGTCTACGACTTGGTCTTTGACTAGCCACACGAGGTCGAGGAGGGCGACGGAATCTGCGAGCACGAGATGAAGATGACGATTCGGGGTTGGCGTTTGCGCTGGGTACGTGGTTAGTTTGTATGTTATGTGTGACAGGATCTATTTCGATGTGGATGGCGCCCGGACGAATATTTACATTCGAAGTGTACTGTCGAGCAAACAAAATAAACGTAAAAATTGGTTTCGAAAAATATACGAGTTAAAATAATATACCAACTTGGAAACGTGTTCTCGAGGTAGGTCTTTCCTGCGTAGTGGGTCTTTCAGTATCTATTAAAAAATAAAACGAAATGTTACACCTTGAATGGGACCATTTTTCGGACAAAATTCAAGTCGAAAAATTAGCTTACTTTCGGTCGGCGGGGTATTAGACCCGGTGGTATTACTCCTCCTGAACACGACGTTACTAAACATGGGTAAAATCGAATTCAGGATACCCATAATATGCCCATGATCGGGTACCGGGAAAGTACCCTCGAATTCGGCTCTAGCGGTCCCTTCAGCTGGACCGTTTTGATTTGGTTCCTGCGCAGAAGCTTGAGATGCGCGAGACGTTTGTTGATTCTGATCACCAGCGGGTTGTTGCTGGCCAGTCGCCTGTGACGTTTCCTGATTCGGTTGCTCAGCTTGACTCGACGAAGCTTGAGTAGTGCCCGCTCGTAAATTAGCATAATGTCTGATGCTGCCGCCACGTGACAAGATAGGATGGATATGATGCGAATGACATGGTAAGAACGGATCGAAAGTCCTTCCGAAGCCGGGTACGTCGAATTCCATGAATCTTTCGCTAGCACCTCCACTGCCACCACTGATACCGATACCTAAACCGTTTTGATTCGGTTGCTGGGGTTGTGGCTGCGATTGTGGTGGTTGTGGTTGTTGATTGGTGTCATCTGTGGTGTTGGCGTTCGACGTAGATGTTTGACTTGCGGTTTGTTCGGTTTCGCCGGAAGCTGCGGCGCCATTTTGAGGTCTAGTGGTACTGCTTCCGGTGCTTCTTTCACCGGACGCGGTTCGAGGGGGTCGGTGGTTGTGACGAAAATGGTTAACGAAGCCGAACATGTTTTGTAGCACCTCAGTCGGCAAGAAACCTCCTCTCCATCTTGGATTTGCACCTCCTAAAATGAATAGAAATTTTGCAAAGTCCAAATAATGAAGAGAAAAATAACCCGTTGACTTACCAGAACCCAAAGCAGTGGCGATATCATCGTTCGGGGTAAGAATTGTAGCTTCGACCGAATTAATTCGAATTCCTTCAGGTACAATGTTTTCAGGCATTGATTGAATAACGTACGTGTTACCAGTTCTTCCTCGAACCGTTACAGTTGGACCATTTGCAGTTCCATTAACGGTAGCACCACTTCCTTCAATATGAACTGTACGAAAAATGCAACATTAGGGGGAAAAATCATCAAGTCAATTCAAATACGCCTTCTTTAGCTTACTTTCAGCTCCAGGAATAATCGGTTCACTGGTATCCATACTTTCGTCATTATTATCGTGAATATTAGTAGTATCGGCCTCTTCGATGACCACTTCAACAGATGACGTACCAGCATCACCACTCATATTGGCTGTTTCAGGGTTTGCGTTATTTTCAGCCGATTCGGTCGTCGATGGCACGCTACCAGCGTCTCCCGTCGCTGTAGAAGTACTAGGTGGACTCGTACGAACAGCCACGACAGGAGATCGAATAACAGTAGACCTAGTTCGTGGCTCTCTTCTCAAGGAAGCGTGCTGTTGTTGAACGACAACGGTACGACATCTCAAAGTACGAGGAGGTGGTTGACTGAAGTCACACATGATGTCGCTGAGCATGTGGTAAATGTGAGCGAAATAATGCATAAGTTCGGAGACGGAATTGTATAATTGTTGGACTTGTTCTTCGGTATGGGTTGTTGATATCTGCCGAGATGAATTAAAATTAAAGGGAAGAAATTGGCACGATGCAATATGAAAAATATACGTACATCTGGACCGAAAGCTGTATCTTGAAGTAAATATTGTCTCAACAGTCTCATAAACGGAATCAGGCGTACTTGAGTGTGTAAAGCTGCGCCCAAAACTTGAGCCATCATCGTAGTACGGCTACGTCTTCTGTTGGCATCATCTTGAGGACCACTACCAGCAGTGGCGCTGAAATTTTCCCTAAAACAATTAATCATACTGTAATAGGCGGATTTTAAAATGAGAAAATTGAATGGAAAATACGTACTGAGGTGTACTAGAGGAACCGCTTCCAGCTGCAGCGTTTTCTTCAGTTTGAGGTCGTTCTCTAGGATCGCCGGAACCTCCGCTGAGAGTTTCAGCTGGTTCATCGCCTCCAACCATGGATTCTGGTACAGTGTCATGTTGCGAGTCTAAATCAAACGCTATTAATATCAAAGTATTCGAATATTTTGAAAAAAATCCAAATATAAAACTTACTAGGTATTTCGATTCGTATTTCAACATCGGGTCCTGGATCAGCGATACTTCCGCTAGCTTCTGGATTCAAATCTTCAGCTCTGAAAATATTAAACGGAAAATTTACGAATGTTTTCGATTTCAAATCGTTTACATTTCGAAACAACTCTTACAACGCGTTAGCAGCTTGATTCGATGCCGATTGAGATTGCTCAGCAGCTGTTCCGAAATAATTAGCGTTTTCTAACGAATTAATATTTCCGATAGCTCTTCTCAGAAGAGTTCTGGCGAATACTAAACGGTTCACGGATAAGTTGGTACGGGAATGCAAGAACGTCAAGCCTCCTTCCATGAAATCCGAAGGAAATGCCATAGCTCCCAAGTACATCGTACCGGTATGCGTATCCGATCGACGATTCGTAGACGATGAACTATTTGTTGCGCCCGGAGTCGCAGAAGAATAGGCGCTGCTGGGAGGAGGTCTCTGTACAACGTGTATGACTTTACCGTTGACATCTGCGGGAATAAATTCATATTTAGAGTTCAAACGAGCGGTGAAATTACAACCTGAATCAATACGTACCGTATTCAGATAATTTAGTTTCATTTTGTAAAACTTGTCCGAGATAAATACAACGTTGAGAATCACTAGGAATCTGAATAGTTTCGGCTATATGTTCTTTCAGTTGTTCGACGGTAAATTGCGAAAAAAAAAATTACGCGAGAATTGTTAATACATAAACGAACAAAGGTGATTGAATTATCGATATTAAACAACTTACGTCATCAGGTACGGTAAAATGATGGTTCTGAGCGTCCAACGTCTTAACGGTTAATTCAATCATGATATTTCATTTAATATAACACCTGGAAACGTGACAATGGTTAGAATAAAAATATAACATATAGGAACACGTAATTTACGTTCGTTGTTTAGATAATATATCTACGCTTGTCAGAATTATTCAAAAACAAAACGTAAGCGTAGAATACGCCCTAAACTATTTTTATTGCATCAATCTACAAGCTTCGAATTGACACGGTTGATATCAAGTACCGAATTCCAAAATCCGAATGGTATTTTTATGCAAACAAGTTGCCATAACAAGCAACTACGTCGATTATAATTACCAAAATGTCACCAATCTCAAACGTAAACTGTCGTATGGAAGTTAAGCATGCCGAATTCGTACAATAACTGTCGAGACGTTAGAACACTTTAATTTTAGGCGAATATCGTAAACCAACGTTCGGTGACCAGTGAATCAGATAATTCGCTGAATTACACGAGATAAACGATAACATGAAATATAAATCACCTCTATGTAGTAGATACTCTTTCAAACACCAAACGGAAATTTACAAAATACTAATCACGATTTACTAAAAACTATACATACTTTCAAAACATTAGTCAGTTTGCTATAGCACATTAATAACGATGCACCACAGTTTTAATTTAATTTCTATACAACTAAAAAAGCAAATAGCAAAAATTTAATTTCCACTTTTGATATATTACGTTGATAAAGCCAGAAAAATGAATTCAAATTTTTCCAACATACAATTCGATGTAAATGTCGATTTACGGTAACATATCGAGAAATGACGTAACTTTCCAAAATAGGTAAAAAATTGCAAATTTTCGGCTCATTAGCATGTTGTTTACTTTTTCGTTTTTAAATCAATTTTTTCACCTGAAAAATAACATACGACTATTTTATTTTATCCGTAATCTCGATTTTATGTTACAAAATTCGGTAGTGATGGGAGATAAATCGAGTTTTTTCTGTAGAATTGTCGAAAAATTTAAAACAAAATTTCTCAATGGTGTAGGAGATTTTTTGTTTACCGTTAGCGCATTGGTGAAGCAACGTTGCCATATTTTTGAGATTGTACGTGTTTTTGTTTTTTTTTTAATTCTCACACACGCAATTCCACCAATCACATTATCGTTTGATAATTATGCTACTATTTCATTGGTTAATCTTGCAACCATAAAATTTCCATAAAATTTTATTTTTTAATTTTTCCCATGAACATGAAAAAATAATTTTTTAGTGAATTTACTGCTTTACTGATTGCCTTATTCGTCAACTTTTTACAACAAAAAACAATGGGAAAGAAAAGTCGTAAATAAGAATAACTATCCAAGTGAATGAATACTGAATTGGTTACTAGTAACTTCGTTTGAAACTTGAAAGTATAGCATAGCTTGAAAGTTGAGTATGTAGAAAAAATGAAGAATTATCAGCTATAACTCAGAAAATGAAATTCTGATATAATAATCTTGAGTGGTCAATTCTTGGGTTGAATTTTCATAAAACCTAATTATGTGAGGCTATGATTCCAATATTCAATCTGAACCAGAGACAAAGAGTAGAATGATTATTTTACATTCGAAAATAAGATAGATAGTTAACAACATTATGGTGACTGGTGAGAATTGAGAAGGCACGATCTTTGTCAACAGTAGAATTCTTGTATTCTTAAAAATTGTTACCACATTAATGACGTTTTTAATTTAAATCGGTACTTACCTATATAAATTTTTCAACACCCCAGTATAAGTATGTCACTATGCAAATTCAGTACAAAAATAGCCAATGCATCACATTCGACATGAAGCGTTTACCTACTTCCGATAGCATTATTTTTCTGATTGCATCTAATTAATTTTTGAGGATAAAAATTCGTTCGTTTTGAGAATATTGATCAAGTCTTAATAAATTTTAATTTATTACCTACTTTTTGATAACAAATAGCGAAACAGTGTTAATGCATTAACATAAATAAATCAAAATTACCATTTCTCTAGCCTATTGTCAATTGAAATAATTTCCCTCGGAATTTACCTATTTGAAAAATATTCAGCTGTAATGTGGCAAAAGCATCAAAATGAAAATTTTATTACTTTTATTAATTTTTTCATACACGATTCTTACCAGGTGCAATTCAAATTCTGATACTCAGCGGAGTAAGTACTAATATTATGTATTTGAATATTAAAATAAGTTTTGCAAATGTTCTCATTTTTTGCCATGAAATTTACATCTCGTTGAAGGCGGTAAAATAGCCACATATTTAAAAGACGTATTCCCAGAGTTATATTCCAATCAACACGAAGGTGATATATTTTTATTTGGAGAACAAAAAAGTAGTACCAAAAATGCAGTTCGTGATCCGACTTATCGCTGGCCCAATGCAACAGTCCCATATGAAATTTCTTCAAATTTTAGTAAGAAAATAGGTACCTGAATTAAATACCTACTGATATAACCATCTAATAAAAATTATTCTAGCTGAAGAAGATAAGACCAAAATATTAACCGGAATGGAAAGATTGCAAAATGAAACTTGTATTCGGTTTGTGCCACATTATGGCCAAAAAAATTACGTATTTATCAATAACAAAGAAAACGCGGGATGTTTCGCAGTAATCGGATATCATTCAAAAGCTGAAATTCCACACCCGGTGAATTTCGAAACACCAGGATGCATGAAACATCAAGGAACCATTGAACACGAATTTTTACATATTTTGGGCCTTTTTCACGAACAGTCTCGGTATGATAGGGATGATCACGTTATCATTTATTGGGAAAATATAACCGAAGGTATCCTATTTTGTACCATCAACGACCAAAAAGCATTGGTAAGTGGTTTCTAATTGTCTATGAATGATTGCAGAATATCGATCAAATTTTGCCAAAGTACCAGAAAGTGACGCCCACGGTTATAATGTTTCTTACGACATAAATAGCGTTATGCATTATCCAAGACACGCTTTTTCGAAAAATGGAAACGAAACTATCGTTTATAAAGTACGTATTATTTTTTATGAAATAACTCTGAACTCATCAGCTTAGGTAGTAGGTACCTACCTAATTAGAAAATTATTTTATATGAATCTGCTTATACAGAAAAATCCAGAAACGAAGTTAGGCCAGCGTGTTGGAGCTACTCAGGGAGATTTGGAGAAAATAAGGCAAATGTATAACTGTCACAAAAAAGAAGTTCCATATGGGAGTCCTGAATGGTTTTTTGAACAAGTTCAAACCTTCCTTGATAATAAAAATCGTAAACCTGCTCATTCTAAAAAACACAAAGATACGAATAAGTACAAAAAATTTCCCTTATTTTTTAGACAAACTGGTACATAATTCTTCGTCGACATTGACATTTACGAAATAAAATTATTAGATTTCACGTACGTAAACCATTTTTATTTATTCTTTTTCAATTTCCTACAAATTTCCATAAAAGGCTGATACAGTGATACCTAAAAAACGGAAAAACGTAGCAGCATACTGCAATTTGTTCAAAAATCAAGCTACATATCATACGATCTTCCTACTCATTATTAATTACACGAATTATGAAGCAATAATACAATGAGCCATAATCGTCAATCGTCATTAATCGTCATTTATCAATGGAAAAAATGAGCCCGAATTCGTTACGCATGAATGTAGCGACGTCTGGCAACATCGCATTCCATACGAAATTCACTTCATCTGTGCAGTTTTCACTGTGGTACTTTTAACTAAACAAAAGAACAGCTGAGAATTGCGTTCATCAGAAATAATTATTTTGTCTTGTTTTTTGTCAAGGTTGCTTTTAAAGTAAAGTGTAGTAAAAATGTATTTATTTTATATCGTATCAATAAAGATGTGGTGTTCTTCAATCAGCTGATTTCGATTCATTGTCTGCCTTATGCAAAATTGGTTTAGTTTCAAGTTTTGGTTTAGATGTAATTACGACGTTGATAAATCTTGGTTCTGTTGAATGTGCTAGCTATAATAGAACATTCCCTTTAGTTATAAGTCGCGAGTGCGAGCATATTCATGTTTCTGGACCTTAATTTTTCTCCGTCGAGTATTTATCTAGTAAAGTTCGTATTGTGAAGTTATCGAGTGAATGGTTCGTATTTTTATCGCGTGTATAATTAGTTTGAAAAAAATAATGGTTTCTGTTGTGTAACATACATTTGATAAGGTTCGTATTTCGATATTAATTTTATTCGATACCAATTAGGGTGAAATTATTACAGCTTATACGATCCCTTGACCAAATAAAAGTGTAAAAGTCGAACAAGTTCAGATTGGTTATCTGTGATCTGGTTACGAAGCAGCTGTACGCAGCTACTCACTACGCAGATGCACTGTAAATTTCAAACACGTCAGGAAAAATGTTGAAAATGTTGATGTATTTTTCAGGTATCACACGTACAGATAACAAAAGCTGATTTCAAAATGTCGTCGCCTAGCGCTGGTAAAAGACGAATGGATACAGATGTCATAAAATTAATCGAAAGCAAACACGAAGTCACCATTTTGGGTGGGTTAAACGAATTCTGCGTTAAATTCTACGGTCCCAGAGGTACTCCTTACGAAGGCGGAATATGGAAAGTTAGAGTACATTTACCCGACAATTACCCGTTTAAATCGCCATCGATAGGGTTCATGAACAAAGTATATCATCCGAATATCGACGAAGTGTCGGGTACAGTCTGCTTAGACGTAATCAATCAAGCATGGACAGCTTTATACGATCTTCTAAATATTTTCGATTCTTTTCTACCACAACTACTCACATATCCGAATCCTATCGATCCTCTGAACGGCGACGCAGCCGCTATGTATTTACATAAACCAGAAGAATATAATAAAAAAGTGCACGAGTATGTAAAAAAATATGCCACCGAAGAAGCTCTGCGCGAACAAGAAGAACGCGCTTTATCATCCGATAGTACAGAATCATCTATGTCAGATTTCAGCGAAGATGAAGCACAGGATATGGAATTATAGCTACAGAGATATATGATTTGTTTTCCTCTTTTTTTCTCTTTTTTTTTAATAAACTCGATGGTAGATTTTAGATCACTGCCCCAATGCTACCAATAGACCTTTTTTTTGTTTCGAAACAACCTTAAAGTTTCTTTTTTGATATTGCTTTTGTTATGGAAATAATTACGAATGTATCGTAAATTGTTGTACATCGTCGAATCGTTTTTTTCTTCGCTTTTCTTTTTTTTTTTTTACTAAATTATTCGATAAGATAATTCATTTATAACCGTAAAAAAAGTTTTCATTTTATTATATTTTTTCGTTTACGCTGCTCATTTTATTATTGAAAAAAAAAATTCCAACGTAAAGTGACTTATGATTTCTCTAACGTTTTAGTAGTTTGTTGTATTGAAAATATTACGAAAATAAAAATTGGGTCGAGCATTGTTACGAGTAAAGTGAAAGTAAATGTGATAACGGTGATGATTACTTTCAAAAAAGATATTTTAAATTTTATCAAAATATGTGATATTTTTTTGTTTTCTGTCTGAAATTCGGTCTAAAAATTTCGTTGTTCTGAAATCTATTCGCTGGAACAATGTTCGTAAGTATCCTATTAAAAATGGTACTCGAGTCCGTTACATCAAAAAGTCATTTTATTCACGTCGCGAGCGTGGCGATTTTTCAATTTACCCAATAATTCGAAATTTTTTTATCCTTGAATTTTTATAAAATTATCATTTTTTCGTAAAATTATTTAAAATTTAAATTTAAGACGTAATTTTACCATATTTAACACAGGAAAAAAAAATAGAAGTACCTATGACTCGCTATAATTGTTTTAAATTTCAATTGACCAACATTCTTTTGTTATTTTCTCATCTACCAATGGAAAAACTCCTCGATCTTGAAAAATCGCCACCTCAAAATGATGAAAAAAAAGATACGATACATGAAAACTGAAAACGAATATCGAAGGTAAAAGTTGGATACTATTTTGTTGATCTCTGAAAATTTTCTGCTACGCGAATATTTATTTGATTTTAATTGATATGTATATGCGATTTTATGCTTATTTTAATTTTATTTATACAGTGCAAGAATTTTTTCGATTAAGTTTTGTTATTGCGTTTAAGTTTCACGATTACTTAAAATATTATAACCTTTCCGAATCACTATGTAGATTAACGCTGAATTGATTACTTCGTCAAGCAAATATTGCGAAGTTCATACCAGACTTTTTTTTTCAAACGACTTAATTTTTAATTTAGTAGCAAGCAATTTTTTATAATAATTGTTCGATCGAGGAATTAATTTTCATCATTGTGTACCCTAAAGTTGTGTGTGTTTTGTTTTTTTTTTTTTTACAGTATCTAAACCATTTTTTGTTTTGTTCTTTTTAGTAGTTTAGTTACCATATTTTGGAGATTCGAAATATCACCCGAAACACTACTCGAAAGATACCTGTTTTACCAGTACTATATGTTTTCAGAATATGAACATAATTTATTGTGCCATATTGCACACCAACAAAGGAGAAGAACGTTTTATTTATATTGTCATATTTAAGTATTTATAAATATGTAGGTATAAATGGTATGTAGATACGATGTAGATGGATGTTTAGTGTGCTTAGCTCTACTTTGATTGGTGTACTTGGAGATTCGGTTTTTTTTTGGATCAAATCACTCGAATGAAATTCCCTTACGGATTGCTTTTTTATAAAAATAATTTTATCGTGTAATTTTGTTTCGAATACTGGAATAAAAGTGATTTGTTGTATAGGTGTTAAGCAGGCAATTACAACATCCCGTTTCAAGATACCAAGTTTATGTAAAAATAGCCGAGTTTCAGTGATAAATTTTTCAAATCAGAGAATGAAAAACTTGTGAATTTTGAAAATAAAGTATACGTCTGTTTTGTGAAATGTGTTAAACAATGTTACGAAAGTATATACTTATACCTGATGTAATTTCTTTAATACTTATTTTACCAATAGTTATCGATACGACGATTTGCGTGTATGAAATTACATTATTATTTATGAAACTCGATTATAGAGGTTTCGTAGTATTATACAATTTATCCATTTATTATAAATCGAAAGTTGAGATATCGTTATGAGAATTAATGTAGCGTTCTGCATTGAAAAATAACATTGAAAAAGAAAATGCAATATGAGAAAAGCAACAGTTTGCAAAACGTGAAGTAAACAATTTCTTTTATGTGGATTTCCATTTGAAAAATAATTTGCGGATTGAATTACGGTTCCATGTTATTTGGATTGTTTTTGGGAATTAAATTTACTTTTGAGTCTATATTGAGAGATAATTTTGAATGATGGTAGAGTAAGTACTCGAATCTACGTTTTCAATATTACAATACATTACAAGATTGGGAAAGTTATACGAAAAGAGAAGATTGATTGAAAATCTTCGAACTGTTTCTAGAAATTGAAAAATGGAATATAATTGTATGTGAATTATTTTAAATAAGTTTTGGATTTCGAACTGAGTTCAGAATTATGGAATGTTTGTAATATTCGTATATTAAGTAAGTTGCCTTTATTTTGTTTACATCAGTATTTTTTGATAAGAAGCCTCTGACTATGATGATCTTCGATGATGATTTCTACCTATAAGGTTCAATATTGGAATTTTTTTTTGAGAAACATCAATCATCAGTTATAAAAAACCATGCAATCTTTAAGCTGTAATCGAGAGTAATAGATTTCTAAAGCTCATGAGCCTTGAGTAGATAACTATACGCTTTTCAGTGTTATTACTGTATTTTGATTGAACGTTGTTTTGTTCGAATTTTGTTTCGTTTATAAATTCTAAGTATTTTACTCTTTTTTTTCGAATTTTATAGTATATATAGAGGTCTGATCTGGCGTGTAATAGTTCATTTACATATTATATCCATGATCTTCCTTCTCTATTTCACTCTTTCTCTCTTTTTGAAAATCAATATTTAACGTTGATTTGAAATAAAAATTCACAGATATATTTTTTCTACAAATTTTACCATAAATTAAAAATATATAAAAAGAAATATCTACTCTACGGACATTGTTTACCTTACAATAACACAAAGCACGTATATTTTGGAATTTACCCACTTTAAGAATAACAATGGTAAGGTAAAAAAACGATACAAATTAGATACATTAATCAATAGTAAAAGAGATGAATGAATAACAGGTATAATAACGTTTGTGTACTCCTACTTTCATGGAGATATTCTCGTAATCTAACTATATAAATTGGTTGTTCCAAAAACACTTTGTTCACTAACATTCAACGAACATACAATACAGTTTTTATTTACTATTTTTTTTTGTGTGTAAATATATTACTTCAAGTTTTAAATTTGTATTTTTATTTGATTAATTACATGTTATAAATTATCATGTTTTTATTGGCATTTTTTACGTTGATCGTGGATGAGGTTTTCGATATTGCAGACAGCTTTCCATAAATCTTGGGCGAATAGTTGAGGTTCTTCGAAAGCTGCGAAATGACCACCTCTGGGCATATGTGAAAGATACAATAGATTGGTGAACTTATTACGTAGGATTGCTTCGGGCGTGTAAATTAAATCATACGGGTAGGCTGCGCAGACTGTTGGAACTTCGGTGGGAATGCTTGGGAAAAAGTGAAAAAGCGATTATAATTTGAATTAATGTATTTTTAGGTGATAATGAATTGAAAAGTGAAATATGAGTAGAAATACCTTTCTATGTTTAGAGAACGACGTTGTTTGCCGAAATTTTCACTGTATAAACGCATCGATGAAGTGATTGTGTTGGTGGTCCAATAAATCATCACGTTATCTAATAAATCATCCAAAGTGTAATGTTTTCCTCGAACACCTTCGATGTCGAATCCACCATCGGGCAGATTACGGAAATTGTAATTCTCCCAGGTTGAAAATTTTTCTAAAATGTAAGCTGCCAAACCAGCTGGCGAATTTGATAAGGCTACACCTGTAAAATGAAATCATTCCAGTGTTAATGGAACTTTGGGCATAAAATCTGACCTTTATCGTACTTGGGAATCAGGGACGGTTTAAATATTTTCCCGCTGTGGGCAAAAAAACGTTTGTTGCCCCCCCCCCCCAAATTTTGGAAGCAGAAGAAATCGAAAACATTGGGTTATTTTTGAAAAATTTGAATATTTTTTTGCAATTGTTTAGTAATTTTGGGGAGGGGGCACGAAGGGTTGCCAGACAGTCATTCATAAGGGAGGGGAGGGGGTTTGATTAGAAAAAAGTGATTTCATGTAAAATTTATAAAAATAGAATAAGCATTCTGATTGGATGAAACTTTGACCGCTAATATCTTCGCGAATATTGTTCCGATTTTAAAACTGAGGTCTGATTTGAAATCGTCAGGTTTGACTTTATCAACCTAGACCCCTGGACCGTCCACTTTCGCAAATTTTTTTCAAATTTTTCAAAAAGTGACCAACGAGCAGATATTTTGGCAAAAATTATTTCAAAATTTGATTGAAAAAGGAAACCAAACCCTTTTGGAAAAATGTCATCAAAAAAAAATATTGGCGTTCCATATTCAAAATTTTTATAAGTTTCATAAAGCCTGACAAAATGTATGTGATTTGGTCTGAAATGTTGTTTTTTGTCAGTACTGCCATTTTTTGTTCAAATTCGTTATCAATTTATGATCAATTTATGGTCAAAATTGTCATTTATTAGTAAAGGTGGTCATTTCAGCGTAAAAACTGTTACTTTTGGCCAAAATCGTAATT
>FIZU01058824.1:0-30718 GCA_900064475.1 Pseudococcus longispinus
GCTAAATTTTTACATGACCTTTTTTATTGTATTTATCATGTACTTTAATTTAGTTAATATGTAAATTTGGTCTATCTTTCAAATTGAAGGGGCTAAAGCATTTTTAATACTACGTTGCGTTGTAGCTCCTTCAAAATGACAGATAGGCAAAATTTGTATATGACCTTTTGTGTAGTACTCATTTAGTACTACTGAAAAGGTTATGCGCTAACTTTGCCTATCTGTCATATTGAAGGCGCTATAACACCTACAAAATCGTACACTACTGTAGCTCCTTCAATATGAAAGATAGGCAAAGTTTGTATATGACCTTTTATGTAGCCCTCATTTAGTACTACTAAAAAGGTTAGGTGCAAATTTTGCCTATCTCTCATATTGAAGGCTGTAGACAGCTGAATAAAAGTCCTAGTGAAAACCAAAACTTCAAACGAAAAGCGGCACGGGTTAAAATTATTTTTTCGTCGAAATATTGATAGGGGTTCATTTTCAGACCAAATGGAACAAAATAAGACCCAGTGCCGAAACTTTGAATTTTGAGTGCCACCCTATTGCTGAGGGTATTCTGGCTCTAAATATCAACAAAAATGTACTCAAAACTTTTTACAATTTCAAAAAAAAAAGCGAAAATTACTATTGAAAATGGTGAAAAATTGATATTATTAATAAAGGGTCCGGCAGAATTATAAATAAAGTGTACCAATGTTACCAGCACAAAAAATAGATGTCAATCAATATGTCACTCAATGATGCAGAGTAAAAAGTTGTCGCACTTTACTTTACCAACACTTTTTACTTTTCACACTTTACCGGTCAAGTAAAGTACGTTACTTTACTTTTCACTGCTCGTCTCTAGACATGTCACTCATGTAATATGACATGTCACCTATGTCATATGACATGTCATTTGTGTCATGACTTTCATATCATAACATGTCATTCATGTCATATGGCATGATCATCCCGGTCATAGGTCATGGCCATCCAGCTCACGTGACATGAATGTCATGTCATAAGGCATGGTCATCTAAGTCGCATGGCATGTCATTTGTGTCACACGACACGTCATTTATGTCACATGACATGTCATTTAGGTCATGACATGTCATTCATGTTATATGGCATGATCATCCCAGTCATATGTCATGGCCATCCAGCTCACGTGACATGAATGTCATGTCATAAGGCATGGCCATGCAAGTCGCATGTCATGTCATTCGTGTCATACAACATGTCATTCATGTCACATGACATGTCATTCATGTCACATGACATGTCATTCATGTCACATGACATGCCATCTGAGCATTATGACATGCCATTTGAGTCACATGGTATGTCATTCATGTCACATGACATGTCATCTGAGTCACATGCAATGTCATTCAGGTCATATGACATGGCATTTATGTCAAATCACTTTTCGTCTGTGTGATTTGGCTTGCCCGACATGTCATATCGCTCGTATATTGTGTCACAAACAAGAGAACACACGATAAATGATGAATGTTGGTCTTTTTGAAACTTTCGAAACGAAATCATTGTTTTTATTGACTTTTTTCAAAATTTATAGATGGCCAAATTCTCAACTGATTTTTATGACTTTTCCATCTTACATGATCGCTTATTTTCATTCGTAATGTATACGAGAGAACTATGAATAAATTATCCCCTCCCCCATCCACGTAATAATAGAAAAATCATATCTATGAAAAAAATTACCAACAAAATGCTGATAATCCGACTCCATATTTCGCCAAAATAATTCTAATCCTCTTTTCGTTCACGTCTTCGGTTCATTGTGACCTAATAAAAAACTAACTACGCATTATATATTTTATACTTACGCATCCTACAAAAGTCGCTGATCTCTGTGAAACGAGGCGAACCCACCTGCACCAACACCAGTACCAGCATCATCATAATCATATCAAGTTGCAAACTAAACCTTGACTCGTGATACGATATTAGTCCAAAAGAAGAAGAGAGACGCGCACAGATAAATTAATTACGCAGAGGTAATATTCGCGCGTGTACCTACGATCGACATGTAGGTAGAATTTTTTACACCATCATCGTCATTCCAGTCTTCGGCATTTATAACCTTCTGCATTGGGCAAGGTTGCTGGTCAAAGACCTATTAAGTAACCGGGCATCGCATCGGCGTATACAGTCGATGAATTTAATAAATGGTCAACGGAGCTGATTAAATGGGCGCGGAAGTAGTTTAAAACGAGACGAGGTGTACCAGCATTAACATTATAATCGATGATTTAATTTAAAAAAATTCATATTATAAATAACAAGTCAGCACCTTGGCCGTGGACAAGAGACGGCGAATCGTGCAAATCTGCAATCGCTCGCTCTCTGCCCTACGCCAACGTAATTTTTCTTTTTTTAACAATGACGAAAAATAATACGATAATCTTCGCATCTGTAATAATAAAATTGTCACTTCAAGGGTATTCGTGGTACATGGTTGTGGGTGATGAACATCTTCTAGGGATTGGTATCTATGTATTGGATTGGAATGGAAACTCATCTAAACCGTCGGATGCTGCCGACAATGAGACATTTTGTAAAATACGAAAACTGATTTATATGTTGTTGAACTCGAGCCAAATACTCGAGACTATTTCCACAAACGCCATTCCAAATTGGCGTTTATTTTCAGAGGTGGTTTTTTTTTCCACCACATTCTGGGCATAGTTTTTGGTCAAGTGATTACGTATGTATAAAATCACGTTTTAATGCACTTGTTGTCGCATTCGTAGTACATGTGTACGACTCGTGTGTGTATTTCCAGATTTCGTCGACGGCTTTATATACCGTGAATAATCGACTTGAGGTAGTTTTTTTTTCGCGCGGTTGGCTAAAAATAAAATTCGCCCGATGCTGTGGAGTTTTCCCCGGCTTTTGTAAGATTTGCATGTAAACGATGGTCTAAAATAGATTTAGCGGAAGCTTCGATTTTATTTAGATTTTCAACGGGTTGTCTGCATCGACCAAGACCTGTGTTGAGTTTTAATTGTACTAGTACGAGGTAACGAATTCATATTTGTGCAATCCTCGAGTTATTTATTTATTGGAATAGTGGTTCGTTTGGTACTGGTTTTTTGGGAAGGTGCGGTGTAATGAATCGAATCGTAAATTTTAGGATTAAATTGGTTTGAATTTTTGTACGAAGGATTACGATGGAATAAGTAAATGAAGTTCGCAAGATTTGAATTTGTTTATTGATGTACTGAGATTCACAGTTTGAATTGGGAAATTGACGAAAGAATCGGGAAATGTATGAGTCGAGGATCCGAGAATGGATTTTATACTCCCTCCCCCAGGTATCAAAATTAAATTTCGAGTTGAATAATTTGGCATAAATGACCTTTTTAAAAGAAAATTTTCTTTGTACCTGTAGTTGGAAAATTTTAAGATTGAATTGAGAAATTGAGAAAAGAACCTAAAATGAATAAGACGATGATCCAAGAATGCAGGATTTTACCCCCAAATTATCAAAATTGAATTTTGAGTTGAAAAATTTGCCAAAGTGACCCCTTTTTTTCTAGAAAAATTCATTTGTGCAGTTAGAAAATTGGGAAAATTTGCAAATCTTCAACAGAAAGAGATGTTGTGCAAAAATTTCAATTTTCCCCCTCCAATTTTTTATTGTTTCCGTTTTGAAAAAAAAGGAGTTGAAATTTTGAATTTGTAATTAAGATGTTTCAGGGCGCCTAAATGACCCAAAGTTGAAAATGTTTTTATCTTTTTTAAATAAAAAAGAAAATGAAGAAATATAATAAGAAAAATTTCGATTCGAAGTTTTGAACTATGAAGCACAGAAAATCAGCTTTCATGCATTGTCACTACTAAAAATTTATCTATTCTCCATATTTTATACCCTATTAAGGAATAATTTGATAGCCCACTCTAAAAAATATGATATACCCCTCCACAATCCATTACCCATAATTCATATTCCACGCTTCGAATCACGAATACGAATCTATTGTTCCATTTTGTTTTTGATTCGTGCAAGTACATATACGAACTTAGGTCATTGGATGACATCAACCGTGATTCACGAATCTAAATCACGAATTCGATTTTGTGGTACTCGAATATGGAACGTTGTAGTTTAAGATCTTGAAATTATATTGAAGTGATATTAAGGCTGTGAAAATATCTAGTCTTGGAAATGAAAAATTATCGATGGATTAAAATTCATCATCAGATTGTAAAAGAGGAAGGTGAAGAGAGAAATGGAAAATTTTAACCTTGAGTGTAATCATGCATTGTGTGTTCGATCTCATTTTAAAAGTTCAAGTGTGCAGAGCTAAATGCGTCTATTTTACGATATTCTAGAATCGAATTCATTTTTGCCCACAAAATCGATTTTGTTTTTTTTCTGGGTTTCATGCTTTTCCTTAAATTTTTTTATTGAAAAATTATTGATAATTCAAAACTATCATTTGTGTGCAAAAAAACCTTAAAATCAGCAACTCGCTCAAATTTTTTCAAAAAAAGCAGTTTTTGTTTGAAAATTTACTCCAGCATTAGAAACCAATCAAAACATTCAAAATAGTGCAGAGTTCTGTTAGAATGTTTTTTTGCGTGTTTCTCGAAAATTGACAAAGTTGGAAAAAGTGAGTTTTTATTTCAAGATATTGAATGTTTTGTTCTGAAAAGAAAAAGAAAGATACGAAAATTACGATTAGATGAATTTTTTCAAAACCATATCTACGTCACAGAAATACTTCCGTGCGATTATTTCGTATGACTGAATCTCAATCTAGAGTCTGTAAGGAAAAAAATTAGTCGGTATGGCATTTTTTAAAGACATCATCTAGAACCCACTCCCCCTCCTCGAAAACCCCCCAACTTCGTTCCTAGGGTAGCTATTGAAAAAATTTTCAAATAAAAGTTGTAGACTGAGATCCTAAGAAAATAGAAACTTTTCAATTTTTGTAATCGAAATAATTTTTGTGCATCAATAGGAGCCATTTGGGCCCGGTTTTGGTACCAAGCGAAGGATATTTCATTTTTTAAAAAATCAAAAATTTAGATTTTTCACCAATCTGCAACTTTTTAACCCCCTTGTAAGGTAGGAAAAGTGATATCCAATTTCGAAGTCAATAGTTTGGGAAGGTGTGGAAACTGAAATCGCAACTCTTTGGGGTGTGCTCGAGGTGCAACGCAGATGGCACCACCAAAAAATTGTCAAAAACCGCGCCCCCTCACTTTGAGGCCCCCTAGCTCCACTCGCTTTTGAGCTAGGAGTCTAAAATTTTCTATGGTTCATCCCCAAATAAATATGAACCTTCCCCTTGAATTTGGTCAAAATCCGAGATATAATCATCCCCTCCCAAGGTCAAAAAATTAGGGATATCAATAAAAAATTAATTTTAAATCAGAATCATAAAAAATTGTCTTCAAAATTAATGAAAAATCATGATTTTTAAATCATGAAAATCATTTTATAAAGAATGACTCAAAATGATTTAATCAGGATTTTGTTCACCGTGAAAATCACCATGCATGTAAAATTATTCATCAAGTATAAAAAAAAATCTTGAAACTTGAACCAACCAACCAAGTAACAAAAAAATCGAAATTGAGTTTTTTCCATATTCGTACTCTATGTAGTATCAAAACTCCAATTTTAGGCACCCTTGGTCGATTTTTCAGACCCACCAGCTTCGTCTGAAGGCAAAAACCAGCCAACATCAACTCAATGCAAAAGCAAACAAAATTTTTGAAAATCACACCCCCATACTCCCTAATTTGAGGACAAGGAATCAAAAAACTACCCTTATGTAACCAGCAGATCATGTGGATTATAAAAAATTTTTCCTGGGGTTTCTAATATCTGGTTCAAAAATTATTCAGTTTTGTTGATTTCTGACAAATTTTGAAAATGACCTATTCCATTGCGAAATAGTGTCTATAAAAAATGATTTGATGAGTTTTTTTTTCATGAAAATTGAAAACCATCTTTGCCGAAATAATTTTATATCATTCACATCAATGATTCAAATCACTATTTTGAATATATTTTTTTTGGGGGGGGGGGGGTAAATTATGCTCAATGCCCATCTCTGATTTAGAATGAGAAAAATTGTGAAAAATTGCACTTGGAACTGGAAATCCGAAATTTTTTCATCGGAGGCAGAACTTCAAAATTTTAACCTCTTCCTCCCCATCAAGCCAACTTCAGTTCTTTCCTAAATGTGAATGAAACCAAATAAAAAATATGTATTTAATCGTGAATAACTTTGATAGACAATAAAAATTATTGAAATGTGATAAATACTGGATGAAAAGTCAATCACAATTTGAAAAAAAAAAGTTTCAAAATCAAACATTTCAATAAAAAATCACCAGTCAACATTTTTTTCACTCAGATATTATCGTCCCTTTGAATTCAAAAAAAAATTGTTTAAAAATCATTTTACAATAATAAATCTCAAAAATGTGTACATTTTGAACACGATAAGCCACTAAAATTTGAAACCAATTTCAATGAGTTGAACAAAAAAATCACCAAAAATAAAGATTCAAACTTCTGCATGACCTCGTCTGGTCACCTTAGTTCTTGAATTAATCTTTTTCATTAAAAAAAACTCAAAATTCTTCAACTCTCCTCTAAATAGATAATAACTCAACATTTAGATTCGGTATAATTCATCTTCCAGCAAAGGCACCTCAATCTCATACCCAACTGACCCACAAAAGAAAACTTCATACCTCAGATACCATAACTACATTATCCCATCATACTCGTACATGGCATACCACAACGATGAAAAATTCGAAGGTTAGGTCATCATTTAGAAGACGGTAAACTTGACATAACTGGCAAAACGTGTACTCGTACATACGTCTACATACACCACACGTACCAACAATCGAGTAAAATGACACCGATAGAAAAATTCTACACAGCAACGAGCGAAAAGCAAAACGAAAAAAAATACAGACCAAAATAATTACTCGCTCAATACGAATTTGATAAGTTCAACAATCGTTTGTAGGGCAACACAAAAAACTATAATTTAGCAATGACATAGGTGTTTTTTTTTTTCATTTCAATGGTACGTAAAGTATGACGTCGCCGTGACCATGCTTTACGCCTCTTTCACTTCCTCGCGAATCTGGAGAGACGGATGGAAGTGAGGTGATGCGAGATATTATGGGACGATCGAGTCGATTACCTTTTTTCTTATACTTCTTACATCCCTTCCAAATATTACTTTCTCGTCGATGCAATGTGACCCCATTATAAAAGAAATGGTATAATCATGCTACGCAACCTTTCACCTTACGTCACGCGATTTCTCCCCCATTGTTAGCCGATTGCGAGAAAAGAGTTGGATGTTTGAACACGTTGCCATCCTCCAGTGTCCGTAGCCATACTCCACTCCACCGACCATATCCGCAGTCGTAGAGTTTTGAGAAGACGATCCCACAGTTTGTGTTATCACGATTGCGACTCCCGCGCTCGCACTGGCGTTTTTTCTTTCCTGCCTTCTTCGCACTTAAATAATTCATCATCGTCATCCTAATTTTTGCATGCGTTCTCTTTCGCCGTCGCGCCGCGTGCAAGACGCCGCGTAATTTCACGAAACCAGTCGTAATTTTATTTAGAAGATTTTCCAACAATAATATGTATTACGAGTGAACGATTATTTCAACGTATTACAACGAGGAATTTTTTATGCTCTCTCTATGGTTCGGGTTTCGCGTTGGTGTTGTTGTTCTTTTTTTTTTCAAACAGGTGTAATACTTTTTTTTTTTCGACGTTGGTAGTTCAATTACGCTTTCTTTGTAGGTGCTCTAGGTGTCTTTTCTATACAGTCTCTTCTGAGTACGAATTGGGCAAAATTTATGGTTGTAGTTCAAATTTTTCTTCAGAAGAGGGGGAGAGAAAATTGTTTACTGAAATTCGTAGCTGGTCAATTTTTAGCAAATTTCATCAAGGTTGACAATTTTGAGGAGGAAGATCCAAAATTCATCGTATTAAAATTTTCTTTAAAAATCCCCGAATGACGCCATTTTGGGATCCCACAACCTTTTTAAGATGACCTACGGGCCTAAAAATCATGTTTGAACTTGTTTCAAGTTGATAAACATCATATATTGCAATTTCAGCAAAATCGAGGAATTTTGATTTTGTTGCTCTTTTTCAAAAATTGAGTAGGCTATTTTTGATTTCAGAAGAAGTAAATTGCAAAAAAATCGAAGTTTCTCGATTTGGCTGAAATTGCAGTATTTAAGAGATATCGACTTGAAATAAGCCCGGACATGATTTTTAGGCCCCTAGGTCATCTTTGAAAGGTTGCGGATTCACAAAATGACGTCATTCCGAAATTTTAAAAGAAAATTGGAAAAAGGGGGGAAAATGAACAATTTGGTCTACATGCAGGTTAATGATGTATTTGGATGTCATTAATGATAAATTGTGAGAAAAAAAAAATTTTGACCAGAAATGACCCATGTAAGGGGAAATAGGTTAAAAAATCCTCGAATGGCGCCATTTTGAAGAACCACAAGTAATTCAAGATGACTTAGGGGCCTAAAAATTATGTTTGGACTAGTTTTGAGTCAATTACCATCATATATTACAATTTCAGCAAAATCGAAAAAGAAATTTTTTTTACGAATTGAGTACTTCTGACTTATGAAAATTTCACATAATCGGAGTGGAGGGAGGGGTCCTATCAAAATTATTGTAATGACCCAAATTGATTTTATTTTTAAAAAAATCAAAAATCTAGATTTTTCACCAATCTGCAACTTTTAAACCCCCTGGTAGGGTACGAAAAGTGATATCCAATTTCGAGGTCAATAGTTTGGGGAGGTGTAGAGACTCAAATCGTGGCTTTTTGAGGTATGCTCGAGGTGCCACGCAGGTGGCATTACCCAAAAGTGGCCAAAAATCGCGTTTTTTTCGAAAGTTATCCCACTTTGAGGCCCTCTAGCTCCGCTCCTCTTTGAGCTAGAGGTCTAAAACTTTCTATGATTCATCCTCAACTTAATATGAACCTTCCCCTTGAATTTGGTGATCCACCCTAGTGATTATACCCCCTCACTCCCTTAAACCGGCCTTGTAAAGTATCGATGTACTTTTATTACTCATTAAAATTTTAGATCTTGAAATATTCTTCAAAATTGTTAATATTTAGGTATTGAAATGTCAAATTTTGAAGAATTTTTCCAATTTAAAATAATCCTTTTTATCAATCAAAGTGTAACATCTTAGCATTAGTTACTGATTTTTCGTCACCCTCTATGAAAATTTTCAACCGCTAATTTTTTTATTATACCTAACTATTGAGTTATTGACTTTCAACTCAAATTAAAGATTTTGAGACTTTAACCCTTTATCGAAAAGTAGAATTTGAAGATTTTGCAAACGAAAGTACCTGAATTTTTATTGAAATGTGTAAAGTAGTGTTGAAAAATTCTTAACTTTTTATTATAATATATTGTGAGTTTTTTTTCAACTTATTTTTGATTTTTTGGAAATTTTTCAATCAATTTTTCATGAGAATATCAGATTTTGATGCATTTTTTTATTTCGATTCTGGTACACTTATTCTTAAAATTTTTCATTAGTTTAATTTTCTATCAAAATTTGGCATTTGACCCCCTCAAAAAATAATTAATTTCATTTTTCTTCATTTTTAATCATTAGAACTTGATAATACTCGTACTTTTTCAACACTTCAACAAAAGTTTTATCATTCCATGATTTTAAAGCTCTTCCTTCTAAAGAAAAACTTGACCTAATTTTTTTTTATCGATGCATCAAAAATACGTATTATCCTCTCATTAAAAATTAAAATCTCTAACGAGAACGAGACATAACTCACGAAAAATCACTGAAATTGCTACAAATGTTGCATCACTTTTACTGGCCTTGCAGTCTGAGGAAGGCGTGGTCTTTTGAACCCTTTTAAATTGTACAATTCGACTCGTATTATAATGCTCTGTTTTTAAAATGTGAAAAACGAAGCTTTTGAAAACAAAAAAAATATCGAATCACATTTATACTTTTCTTTCATTTTGTCAACATTTCAACAAAAATCTATAATTTGATCACTGTTTGTTAAAATGTTAGATATTGAATAAAAATTGTATTTCAATTAAAAGTCAGTTGTACAAAAATCATTTATGAATAAATAAAATGTCTAATAAGGCCCCAATGTTTTGACATTCGACTTTTTGAAAAAAAAAAAGATTGAAAAAAAACAAGGTTACTTCGAATTATATTTTTGCAACGCTTTTGAAAAGTTGAATCGTCCCTTTTAAATGACAAAATATTGTATCATAACTTCTTTTCGTCAAAATTTGGTTTTATGATATTTTTTTTTTAATTTGAGTGTTCATGATTTCCATAAATTATTACAGACGTCTGTAAGTGATTTTAGATATTTTTTCCCTCAAAGCTTTGGAGATCACTGAAAAAATATTGCGAAGCCATAAAAGTCACAAAAATTCATAAATTGACCAAAAGTTATAAAATTCTTCTTAAAATAAAATCTGTTGAATTTTTGAATTTTTTTTTTGAAAAATTTTCCAAAAATCATCAGTCTAATTTGAATTATTAAGTCATGAAAAAAAATCATTATTGGGTATTGAGTCATTAAATTCGATTTTAGAATTATATTGAGAGTCCAGGGGGCAAGACCCAATCTCTAATCAAATTTCAAAAATTGTACTTTAAAACTCTTCTTATGAAACTGCGAGAATAAAATTCTAGAAAAATTTATCTTTTGAAAAAATATTTTGCTGCTTCAAAAAAAATTGAATTTAGTTAAAATATTTGACCAATGATCGTTCAAGTTAGGAAATCGTGAACATGAAAAGACCCTTGGTGATTTTCACTGAAAAATTCTTCAGCCACGAAATAATTATTTTTCGTTCGTATGTCGATTTTTCAAAAATTTCCAACTCCCAGTTTTATGTTTTTCAAAGTCTGAATTTTTTTTGAAAAATCCAACAAATGTTCAAAAAAATTCATTATTTCAAAAAGGAAGACATCAGCTCAAAAAAGTTGAAAATTTTACCCTGAACTTTTTTCAACTACCAAAATTGTTCTTCGAAGACCTACTTTTACCTACCTTTGGCTTCTTCCTCAAAAACAACCAAACCAATCTATCTATCGATCATCTCAATTCTTCTTCAATACAAAAATCACTTCCTGGTCGAGATTTTCGATGATGAATTGGCAGTGGTAAATTCATTAACGCATCTTCTAATCTTCGGTGGTCGTGGTACAGAAACAGAACGTCGCGAACGTTGTTTGGCAAGTTTGTGGCATTGGGCGCCTTCTCTCAGGTTCAAGTTCAGGTTCAGGTTCAGGTTCGCAATGTTCACCGGCGTCGGTTCTTTCACAAGCGGTAATGCGGTTCTTCCTGCGGCAAATCTGTCTTAACTGTTTCAGTTCTGGTCTTGGCATAGATTACAGAACATTTTTTTCTTCTTTTTTTTTCGTCCATTTTTACATACTCGAGTTCGATGATGCGACTGTCGATGGTTTCCCAATATTTTTTTGTTTCTTTGCTCCTTTGGTATATAATTCGATAATATTTTAAAGAGATTTTTATTCTTGAAAATTTTATGGGTGAGGGGGTAGTTTTTTTGCCATTCTTCCGAAATTTTTCTTAAAAAATTTTTACATCATTTTATCCTTGACATGATTTCTCAAAAATTACTCAATTTTTAGGCCCTTTTTCTTTCAATTTTCATTTCCGGTTTCCCAATATCACGTGATTTTTCCTAATCAACATTTTGCTTCGGTTGCCCTAGGTACCTCCTGCCGTCGAACAGTATTTCCTTATGTATTATCTTGAGTTCAAATCTCCTATTCATAATAGGAAATTCTCATTTACCCTATGCCCCGACTGCCTCCAAACATATTAAATTCCTCAATGTTTTCATTCTCCGTTCACGATATCAACTGCTGCGTTGAAAAGCACCACCGCATAATGCCTTCATTTGTGCTCTATTTAAAGAAACGAAAATTAATTCGAGAATAGGTCAAGTAAGTACACAGATATTTATATTGAATTACGATTGCTGTAATATCAACGTCTTTGAACTCTGAGCTTAAATAACCTCAACGAGTGTTAAATTCTTGAAAAATTACAAAATACTCCAACTACGTCGCATCAAACCTTTATCATAGGGAAGCCCAGATGGTATTTTTATGCATTGTTAACCTTTTACGTATATTTAGGGTTCGACTGATGCAAAAAAAAAAAGTCAACGTGGGTAATTTAGCCCGCATATGAAATTATAATCACGAGGCGAATTAATTGGACCTAGACTGGCGAAATTTTTGCAAATGGGGGCAAGGATCGTTATATAGTCTGAGATGGGTTCTGATGTTGGCAAAAAAATTACCACGTACGAAGGTACCTACCATTATAGTCGAAAATTACGAAGAGGATGACTCGACTATATTAATTAGTTGAGGGGGGGAGATGGAGGTGGGAAAAGGGCGAAGAATGTACGACTACGGTCATACGATGACCTCGTATATGTTATAAAATTAATACAAAATTCTTCGGGTATTAATAAAAATGAATTTTAATTAAAAACAAGTTATGAAATTTCACCGGATCGACGAATTTTCCGCGGCGTGTACATACATAAACATTGCACCAATGAGAGAATACATATGAATCGTATCGATAATACATATTACGAGGTTATCACACAGCTTTAAAAAGATAAGAATGGTATTGGGTTCTTTTGGCCTTTTTTCGCATTACGTATTATCTTTTTTTTGATTCGTTCGTGTCGTAATTTCGAAAAGTAATTTATCGATAAGAAATACTAAACATCGACAAGATCGCGTAAATCAGATCGATGATCAATTTGGGGCACGTAAGTACGAAATTATGTAAGAATTCTTATCTCGAGTCAAAATGAGAAAAAATTTTCCAAAAAGGTGAAAAATTGCCTGCGATTTATTTTCCATAGACAGGGATCATCTATGACCATCGAGTATCGTAACATCGAGACAATGTGCAATCTCGCCAGCCTTCGTTGGCTTGGAAGTCGGTACGTTGACCGAATATTGTGTAATCCTGAATTAGTTGCAAAGAGAGAGTTCGTGAAAGCAATGTCAATGCCCTAGATTAACAACAACGTGCTGATCGTGGCCAATAACCTTGCCTCCTTTCTTTTCGTCGACTCGCTCGGTGTTTCATTTAACCAAACCATCTCTCCTTTCACTGAACGTCTCAATTTCGAGTATTTTGCACAGCTCGCTGTCGCATGACCGAGTTATTTTTATCGTATTACAAGACGCATAAGGAAATTCGCCTCGACGCCGAGAGACGATTTTCCATATGGAAAGCTCGCCTCGATCATGCGCCCAGCACGCTCATACCTATCAACATTTTAACCAATTCTTTTGGCGAAATGCCAATACCGGTGTTTTCCAATGTTATAGACCATTATGCCCCGTATCAACCAAATGTATAATCTAGCTATACAACCTTCGAATATTTGGTTATTTGTCTAGACCGAATGTTGACCCGATCGTCACGAAGGTATCTGCTCGTATTCGCATAATATTTTGTTTTTTTTCTACAATATATTTGTATATAAAACTAACCATCCAAACTCTCGAGAGCTGTTTAGGAAATACACATGTCGATGTAACATCGTAATAACATCTCATCGTTTTGTAATTTGTAAACATTTATCTGAAATTTATTCGAAAGGAATTTCGTATATCGAATTAGAGAAAAATTAACTCGTCTGTAATCGATTGACTTCATACTACATTGATAATTCTAATGAAATAAATTTTTCAGCCCGGTTAATTGTCCGGATATGGGATAAGTGTTTTTTTTTTTCGGTAAATCGGATTCAGAGTTCCTTATTGATGACCCGTGACATCGAGTTTAAAACCTATGTATATTGTGGTTCACGGGGATTCGAGTTGATTGGCTTGTGTCACGTAGTCGATTTTTTTATCCAATGAATAAAATCCATTGTATGTGATTTAACGATAATTACTTTCTGATAAGCGTGCGTATGTGATAACAGCTCTCCAATGCACTATTATTGGGCTCGCGTATACTTGTAAGTGGGCGCGTGAATGGGCAAATTGAGTGTGAAGTGGTAATAAGGATGCGAGAGCTAATGAGACGCGATTTCGAGTAACTTTTTGTGTAGGTATGAAGATTCTAGGTGTGAGATTCGTTTGTTTGGATTCGCTCGTTGCAATATTTATTACTATTATGACGGAGTAGTTATTTTTAAAGTGGTATTTTTATCGAGGAAATTATTTCGATGGGTTTATTAGATCTTTTATGGCGTAAGAAGGTTTTGAGAATTTTTAGCAGAATAAAATGAAGATTGAATAAAAATCCAATTATGTTCTCCTGTGAAAATTGTTCTATTTTTGAAGGAAAAATCGTTTCTGTAAAATTGATTTATCAGGAAATGGAGGTAAAAATCGGAGATTTTCAACTCAATGAAATTTCATTGCGCAACTTTCGTGCAATTTTTCAATTCAAAATGCCAAATTTTCCAAATTTTTTCTAGAAAATCATCAGTCATGTTAATTTTTCCATTAATTTTATTTTTTTTGAGGAAAACATGCTGCTCCCTTGCCCCTCGTTCTGTTCAAGTTGTGAATAAAAAGGACTCCTCGACGATGATTTTTAGACATTTTATTCGACTTTTTTGGATTTGGAAAAATGTTCAGATTTTAAATGACTTTTTGGACTTTGAAAAAATTCAAAAACTTTGCTGACTTTCAGATATTTTGTCAGACAACCTTTCAAAAATCACGATGACTTTTGGATCAATAGACTAGATTAACCTGATTATTGTACTTGAAAATTTTAGAGATTCTTGACTTTTCTTAGAAAGGGTTGAGAGTCCTTTTTATCTTGTTTTACCATCATCGTTTAAAATCTCGATAATTTTTCAACTCTAAAAAGTCTGCTAAAATTTTCCAAGTTTGAAAAAGTTATGTGAAAAATCATGTCAGGCAAAATGTCGAAAAGTCAGCGTGATTTCTGAATTTTTTTTTCAAGTTCAAAAAGTTGTTTGAAATCTCAAATAAAAAAGTCTAATTCGTGAAAAAATATCTAAATTCAATCTCAGCAAAAAATTTCCTTTCGGACTTGAAAATTTATTTCAAAAGTTCAAACAACTTCTTGGATTTGGAAAAAAAAATTCAGAAAATTTCTGAGATTCTCAAATTTTTTAATGAGATTGCGACTTTTAGACATTTTTTTACGCATTAGACGTTTTTTTTGAGATTTTAAAAGACTGTTTGGATTTGAAAAAAAAAATCATAAATCACTCTTAAATTTTAGACATTTTGTCAGACAAAAATTCTAAGGCATCAATCTGACTTTTTGGAGCTGAAGAATTTCAGAGAATTTAACGTCTGTTCGAACTTGGAAAAATTCAAAAAATATTGACTTGTTACCTTGAAGTACGAAAAAATTGATGATTGATAATTATGAAGATATCAGGGGTTGTATTGGATAGAAACAGTCTTTTACCGAACTGAAAATTCAGTTTTGTACTGAACTGAAAATCCATTTTTTTTCACTGAACTGAAAACGGAAAATTCATTTTTTCACTGAATTCAGAATTTTTTTTTTTACTGAACTGAAAATTCAGTTTTTTTACTGAACTGAAAACGGAAAGTTATTTTTTTCACTGAATTCAGAATTTATTTTTTCAATAAATTCAGAATTCATTTTTTTACTGAATTTAGAATTTATTTTTTCACTGAACTAAAAATTAACTTATTCAGTTTTTCACTGAATTAAAAATTTGTTTTCATTACTGAATTGTGGAAATGAAAAATTAATTTTTTCACTGAATTCAGAATTCGTTTTTGCACCGAACTCATGATTTATTTTTTCACTAAACTGAAAACTAAAAATTCAGTTTTTCACTGAACTGAAAACGGAAAATTCATTTTTTCAGTGAGCTGAAAATTCAGTTTTTTTGCTGAACTGGAAATTCAGTTTTTCACCCAACCGAAAACTGAAAATTCTGTTTTTCACTGAACTGAAAATTATTTTTTTCAGTCAACTGAAGATTCATTTTTTCAGTTACCTCCAAATTCAGTTCTTTATGGAACTGAAAATCCGAGTTTTTTCTGAACCAAAAATTCAGTTTTTCACTGAACTGAAAACGGAAAGTTATTTTTTTCACTGAATTCAAAATTCAGATTTTTGATGAACTCGGAATTTATTTTTCACTGAACTCATGATTCATTTTTTCACTGAACTGAAAACTGAAAATTCAGTTTTTTCACTGAACTGAAAATTCATTTTCATTACTGAACAGTGAAAATAAAAAATTCATTTTTTCACTGAACTGAAAAATAATTTTTTTCACTGAACTGGAAATTCAACTTTTTACTGAACTGAAAACTGAAAATTCAGTTTTTCACTGAACTGAAAATTATTTATTTTTTCACTGAATTCAGAATTCATTTTTTCATTGAATTCAGAATTCATTTTTTCACTCAACTGAAAATTCAGTTTTTCACTCGACTGAAAATTCATTTTTTCACTTACCTGCAAATTCATTTTTTCACTTACCTGCAAATTCAGTTCTTTATGGAACTGAAAATTCATTTTTTTACTAAACTGAAAACTGAAAATTCAGTTCTTTACAGAACTGAAAACTGAAAATTCTGTTTTTCACTGAACTGAGAATTCAGTTTTTTACAGAACTGAAAATTGATTTTGATTGATTGAACTTCAGTCTGAAAGCATATCCATGTTGGTAGAAAAAATAGCGTCAAAATTCATTTTAAATATAATTTTTTTTATATCGTACGATATGGTACTCCCCCTCCCTCCCCTCCCCATTCTATTGAGAATTTCATAGTTCAATCTGTTTCGTGGTCGTTGATTTTTTTCTTGTTTTGTGATAACCAATTGATTCTTATTTTTTTAAAGTTGGTTTTCAATTTCTGATTTTGATAGCAATTATTCTCATTTTGTGCCATCAAGTCATCATATGCAATTTCAAGGTTCAATTTTTGAGAATTTGGTTAAAATCAACCAAAAAAATATTTGAAAAATGAGAAAATTTCAAAAAAAATTATTTTTGAAACAAATTAGAAAAAAGTTTAAAGTAAAAAAAAATTAATCAAAAAAAGATACAGATTTTCAGTTGGATTTGCAATTTTTTCTAAATTGAAAATAAAAATGAAAATTGGCGAAAAGTTCATTTCCCCAAAAAATGAAAATACATAATTACCTATTAAACTACGAAATCATTTTTTAAAATTATTTCCATCTTTGAAAATGAAAATTGATGACATCATTTCCAAAAAAAATATGCAACCACGAAATGATTTTTTTCGATAAAATCAATCATTCAAATAAAATATATTCCAATTCGAGAAACACCAGCCGATGAAAAACACATAAACCTCACCCACACCAAAATCGAAAAAAAAACGAAAGTCGATCTAAACACAAATTCACCATCCGTCGGGTAATTTCGAATAAAAATACCTCACAGTCATCGATTTTTCCAGTATTTATCGAATAATACCTTTACCTGGCCAGAAATAGAAAAAAAAATCCAGCATGCCTATACTCGTATACCTATAACTTTTTATATAGAAAGTTGTAATTCTACTATGAATCATCTTCCAAGAAATTCAATAATGATGCGATTTGGACGAAGGAAAAGAAAGAGAAGGTGCTTTTCTTCGATAATACGTGAATTACGATAACAACAGAAAATTGTGAAACGTTGCTCATGAAAATAATCTTCCTCTGACCTTTCTTATCTTCAAACAAACCTATTTCGTTTGTTATACGATCCAGTGATTTATTGAAATTATCCTATTCGCCAAGATTATGAGTTTTAATACCCCCTTCTCTCTCTCTTCTCTCGATTAGTTTGTTAGAAAATTTACGAATTTGGTGTATCGAATGTACATATAGGTAGATTCTAATGTGTAATAATTCGAACGCCAGCACGTGGATATTAGACCGGAATTATGTATTATATTAGAAGCAACTTTCGTGTTCTAGATGATTTCTCAACCGTTCTAGAACATTATGAAAATGATGTTATATTCAACATAGAAGAATATCTAGATCACAATACGAGATAGACTGGTTACATATTGGTCGATTGGTAGGCGCGAGTTGGGTTACAGCATTGACAGATTCTATTTTGTAAGTTCATTGTCACCGTGCTCGTAACATTCTCTATGGTATTATTGATTAGTAATCTTGTAATTCATCTAGAAGTTTAGAATGAAACGAGAAAGTATTTTCAATCATAAAACAAGGCTTTGAAACAAAGCATATCGCATCTATAAGGGTGGTAACTTTCTACCTGCGCTGATCGTTAAATAAAAACGAAATGAAAATGAAAAAAATTTATTTATTAGAAAGTTCTCTCTCTCGCGTGTTTGTCTAGTCTTTCGAGATAATTACAAAGCGAACTTATCAACTTGGTTAACAATAAGTATCCAATCGACAAAAAGTATTGCAAAATGTACGAATGCGGTTATCGAAGCAATTATTTAATTTATCATCGATGTTACTTATACCACGAGGATTATGGTGCACTCGACGATGAGTTTTTTTTTTTCATTTCGAGATAATAAAGCACGTATAGTCGTATACATTACATTATAAATACATTTTACGTTTATCATCGAGTATTACAATTACATTAAATATGTTATTTGAAAATAAAAAAAACGTCGTCAGCGATTCGTTACTTACCATCGATATACGAATTGTTATGCGCAAATAAATCGAAGGTTAAGAATCAAAACACTTGTGATGTGTTGCCATAATCAGCAACTTTCATCATCAGTTTCCCCTTCATCGCGTGTGAAAAGATAAGCTGCGTCGATTCTTTGTTTTATAGCCAATTTATCGAATTATAGGCCAAAATTATTTATATGTATAATTAAAATTCGTCTTTACCTGAGTGTTTGGTTGGTTTACAATTAAGGTCGTATTGGTCTTATCAAACCCAACACGTACTCGTATTACGATAACATAATTATTTTACAAGGTTGAGCCCACAAAGATAACTTTATAATTTTATTTTTACGAAACTTTCAATTTTACGGAAGTCGTCTGCTGATATCTATATACGATGTCGAGTCGAATGGTAAACAGAAAATACGTATAAATGACGTTGATAATAGCAAGAGATGAATTTTCCTTCCTCGATCGAAGATTTTCTCTTTTGGATGGTTTCGTTATGTAAGCAGCGTATCGCCATGCGAAGGGCAATGGTCTCGATAAATGTCTTGGATTTTCATTTCATTCGTATAGGATAAGATTTTCATGATGCTGGGCAGAATTTCGCAGCCTTGGTGGTCCAGCAGTAGCAGTGACCTATTTTCAATCGTTTTCCTATTCTTGTGCGAGAGTTTCACTGATCGTGTGGTAAATGATTCAATGTCGTTGGTATGTTTGGCCTTTAGGTATTGAATTGATAGTGTGGTTGGGGTGTAGATGGTGTTTTTTTGATTTTTCTGCAAGGTTTTAGGATAATTGATTGGGAGTGTGCGGAGTTTTATGCAGACTTGAATATGTGAAAATACTCGTACATGCCTATGAAATAGTAAATCCGAAATTTTTGGAAGAAGGTATGATTTTTTAAAGATTTTTGTGTAAAGAAATTGGCATTTTGAAGAAAAATCACCGAGATAGAAATTTTCAAATACGAAGTTATTTTTGAATTTTGACTGATTTTTGGATATTGAAAAATTGGTTGTATGAGTATGATAATTTTAGCATTTTTGAATGAAAAAAATCTCTAAATGGAAATTTTTTACAGTTTTTGGATATTTGAAAAATCGGTTGTAAGTACAAATGATCATTTTTAGCATCTTGGAATACAATTTTCTTATTCAGATTGATTTTTGAAAATTTTAAAATTCGATAAATGACAATTTTAGAATTTTGAATAAAAAAATCTCTTGACTAAAAATTTATTTAATTTTTGAATTTTGACTGATTTTTGAATATTAGAAAAATTGGTTGTATGAATATGATAATTTTAGTATTTTTGAGTCAAAAAACCTCTAAATTGAATATTTTTTACAATTTTGATCAATTTTTGGATACTTGAAAAATTGGTTGGAAGTACGAATGATCATTTTTAGCATCTTGGAATAAAATTTTTTAATCTAGATTGATTTTTGAAATTTTTAATAAATTACAATTTTAGCATTCTGAATAAAAAAAATCCTTGAAATGAAAATTAGTTTAGTTTTTAAATGTTTGATTATTTGAAAAATTGATTCTATGAATATTATAATTTTATAATTTTTGAGTCAAAAAATCTCTAAATTAAATATTTTTTACAATTTTGAGTATTTTTTGGAGAATTGAAACATGGGTTGTGAATGTGTACGAATGATCATTTTTAGCATCTCAAAATCTTATTTTTGAATTTGGATTAATTTTCGAAAATTTGAAAAATTGATTGTACAAATGATAGTTTTACCATTTTTGAATCAAATAATACCTGAATTGAAAATGTCAAGTTCAGTTTTTGAATTTTAACTGATTTCTGGGTTTTTGAAAAAAAAATTATAAGCATAATAATTTTAGCATTTTTGAATAAAAAATTTCTAAAATTGATTTTTTTTACAATTTTGACTAATTTTTGGATGTTTGAAAAATCGGGTGGAAGTACGAATGATCAGTGGCGTAGCCAGACAGGCATCGGAGGGGGGCGTGAAAAAAAAAGAAATTTCATGAAAATTTTTTTAAAATACCCATTATTTTATTAAAAGAAATGAATATAGTACACCCGAGCGAAACAAGGGCGAAAAATTTAGTAGAAAAGTGCATTTTAAAGCTTAAATTTCATCATTTTTTTCAACTTTTCGGTCGTCAAGACCTCCTCCTCCTCTCCCCCCCCCACCCCCCTCCCCAAATACGCCACTGCGAATGATCATTTTTAGCATCTTAGAATCAGATTTTTGAATTTATAGATTAATTTTTGAAAATTTACAAAATTGATTGTATAAAAGACAGTTTGAAAATTTTTGAATCAAAAAATCCATAAATTGAAAATTTCATGTTAATTTTGTGAATTCTGACTGAATTTTAGATATTTGAAAAATCGGTTGTGTAGGTAAGTACAACAATTTTAGCATTTTTGAATCAAAAAATCCTTGAAATAACTTTTTTTACAGTTTTGATTAATTTTTTTGAAAATTTGAACAATCATTTCTATGAATGACAAAATTTTAGTAGGTACCTACCTTTCAATCAAGAAACCCTTTTGTTTGATTTTTGGCGAATTCTCAAAAATTTGTTCATGAAAAAATTGAAATCGCTTTCAAAAAATCCTTTGCGCTAATTTTTTTAATTTTGAATGATTTTTGAAAATTGTAATACTTGATTGTTTGTGACTTGATTATTTTAATTGTCGGGTTTCAATCTTTTGAATTAATTCAGCAAATTTTCTAGTTTTTGTGCCGTCTTCAGCTGAAATTCGATGTTATTCTAATTTCAGAACAAATTATTCTTCGCACCTGAAAATTAATTCAAAAAATTTTGAAATTTTCATATTCAAATTTGTGTCAAAAATGTGGGTTATAGTTAGATATTTCGAGAGCCAATGGAAAATAAAATGAAAAATGGTAAACATTCAAAAATTGGATATTTTTAATAATTTTTACAACATCATGAATCATCTTTGAGGCCATTTGACAACTTCTAGGAGTTTTGAACAATTTTCGGTTTCTCACCCATTTTTCCAACACCTCTTTTTTGAATTTTGGATTTTGTCATTCTTTTGACCCCCGCCCCCCTCTCCACCCCAGTAACTTACCTTGTTTTTGATCATTCAATAATTTAAAAACTTTTACCATTCTGAATCTTATCAATGATCTTGAAATTTTTTCACATTTTTTTTCTTCAAATGTTGAAGGTATATGTGAAATAGTGAGTTGAGATTTTGTTTTTATGAATAAAGTCAACATCCCTTCTCAAATTTATTTTTGTGCTGGAAAATTGAGATTTTTTACATAACGTGACATTAATTCCCTAATGTTGAATTCTTTTCCCTCAAAATTTCAAATTACTTCCCCCCCCCCCCCCAAAAAAAAAAAAAAAATCAGGAAATCACAAAATTCCGAATTTTCCAGAATTTGAAACAAATAGATTAATTATTTTTGTCCATTTCTTTCAAAAAACAGCAATTTTTCTAGAAATTTTCTAAATTTTTGAAAAAAGTCAGGGAGGGGGAGAGATACAATTCATAGTTTTTCTGTCTTTTTTCAACTTTCGAAAATTATTGTTTATCCATTTTGGTAAATTATTGAAGTAATTTTTTAATTTTGAAACGTTTCTTTCTTCAGAGATATAACTAGTTCCAAAACTTCAGGAGAACGAACGGTAAAAATGAGAACTTTTCTTATTAAAATTATTGAAAAATTAATAGTTTGAGAAAATTTAAATTTTTCAAGAAGGAAAAATAATTTTTCGTTTTCAAAAAATTGAAAAAAAAAATGCAAAGTCAGTATGCCTTAGTTGAGAAAAAACAGCATTTTTGAAAAAATATCAATGGTAATCAAAAAATTGACGTTTTTCAACATGTTTTATCTAATTTGATAAATTTTATTGAATATTTCAGCAACTCCAGAAATTTTCATTTCAGAAATAATTATTGAATTGCTAATCTCAATTTACGTAAATTTACTAAAAATTTCCTTCTCCAAAAAATTGCCAAAATTTTGAATATATTGTAGAATTTAGTAATATTTTGATGAATCAATAATTATTTTAAAAACCATATTGAATGGTGGCACTTTTGCAAAAATTTAATTATTTTCACCCATTTTATTCAAAAGTTGACCATTTTTCTGGAAATTTCCTAAATTAAAAAAAAATCAAAGTAATCTTCATAATTTTTTCAACTGTCAAAAAAAATGTTTTATCCATTTTGGTAAATAATTTTGCCTGGAAACTCTTCAAATTTACACCATAACTCATAATTTATGCCCCCTTCATTTATCAAAACAGGCAATACGGCCATATCGACCAATTATATCATCATCCTTTGACCCGCCAATGCAAACCATCAGAAACCCCGTACACTAATTTGCAATTTTCCATTTCGATTCACATTATAATATCAAATTTTCATATTTTTTCGTAATTACCCTCTACGTATTCCAATAATAGAAAAATATTACCTTTTTTTTTCTTTCATTACATTCAGAGCATAAAGTAGCGTAAAATGAATTGTTTTAAAAATACCGTTAGAAAGTGCTTAAAAAAACTTTTGCTCAACTTTATTGGCTATTAATAAAGGTGTTTATTGAAAATTGCATTGTAAAAAAAAGAAGGGAATTTAATTTCAACATCGAATGGTTATAATGGCACCAAGTTTATATATTTTTAATTATTCGTAAACGCCAGACGCCTTCAGCTGTACGAATGTACTGGCGTATTTGCAAATGCTGCAGAAATCTTTCCAAACTATCGAGTTGGTTTGGTTTGTGCCATAGGTGGAGATACCTAACTGTATAGTATAAATACCCTGTTATGTATACGGAACGAAGTTATACATATACGAGTGTGCTATCTAGTATAAAATATAGTTCGGTCTACGAGGTGAAGCGGATGCAACGTTGTGGCCGTCTTATTTACTCGTGTACTGGTTCCTTGTTAAACTGGTCAAGTTTTCGGAACATCGTCGTCGCGGCCATTAACGTCGGTCGACTCTGTCTCACATAATCGATATACCGAAAATAGATCACCAAGTGTCGCTGTCGCGACCATCACAATGGAGAGCTTTTTACGCAATCGAGAATACTTGGGCGAAAATAGAACCGAAGCGAACGGTGTGAAGGTCGGTCACCCTGATGGAATGTCTCGTTCAAGCGCATCTCTTATACCAGCGAAAACGATTGCTGATGCCGCATCACCTACTTAATTATCAAATTAAACCCATTAATAACAATATTCATTCATTTGGAATGGCGATGTCGCATTTTTTATATTGTTAATTACGCGATTACACTTCTCGCCGAGATTAACACCGCAGCTCGACTCGTAATCGTTTACGTGTCATCGGGATGAGACATCTTGTAATATTTTTCCCTTTTAATTTTACTCGTACCGAAGCGTAGTATTCGTAACGTACGTACAATCGAAGCTCTGCAAGAAAGTGAAAATTTTTACACTCGAATCGTGTTCCTATTTATATCCTGAACTATGAACTAGTTCGATATTGCTTATCTGGTGGCTGTTATTGGTGGAAAATTCAATAGGTAAGGCTACTCGGTAATTGGCTTTGCGATATAGGTAGGCTCAATGAATGGCTTACTCGAAGCACATTGCGAGAAATTTCGATAAAACTAAACAATTGTTTTCGAAACGTTACTAAACCTGCAATCGTTAGAGATAAACGTGATATGACCTAATGTTCTTGAAATTCCTGTTATAATACCTCGATATCGACGTAAATTTCGAATGCGGATTGTGTAACAGGGTGAGATAATTTTTTTTACAGACTTGTGCATCGATGAATGGATTAAAGCTGTGATATGAAAACGATAGTGTTAAGTTTTCTATTTGAAATGGGATAGTGTGAAAAGGTGCGATTCGAAGAATGAGCAAGGGGTGACTCAAGCACACAATCATGAATCATTTATCATTGCCCTTTCTCTTGTTTGGAAGGTAGTGTAACTTAAGTGGTGGAAGTAGGTAACTGATAACGGTTTTACTACTTATTCGTTTTTTATATTTTTTTTCTGAATGATCAGGTTTTTTTAAATTCGAAGAATTTTGAAACTTGAATAACTGTTAATTTTCTCGAATTGAATATAAAATAAAAAAATATCCCCGCTATTTCCACACTACCCATGAAACTACATATAAAAAAACATACGATATGCTTTTGCTCATTAAATTTTTCAAATCCATAAAGTCGTGATATTTGAAATTTTCAAAGTCCAAAAAGTCATTTAAATTCTGAAAAATTTTCCAATTCCAAAAAAGTCGGACAAAATATCTAAAAGTCATCTTAACGGAGTTTCATGAGTGAATTTCATGGCGGAATTTTTTTGAAAAATTTTCGAAATAATCTGAAAATTTTTCCAAATTCAAAAAAGTCTCGCAAAATTTCTAAAGATCAGCGTTAGGTAAAAAGCTGTCTGACAATATTCTGATTTGAACTTTTCTTGAAATTTTTTAAGGCCATAAAATTGAAATTTTCCAAGTCCCAAAAATCCTGTCTGACAAAATGTCTAAAAGTCATCTTCAAAGAATTTCGTCAGGTTTTTCGCGGAATTACCAATAGCAAAAGCATATCCAATAATGCTAAAAATGGAAAATGGTGATGATGATGAAGTACGTAGAAAAGAAGAAAATTGATCAAAAATTCATGATCGAATGCCAATACAATTGAATATTGAATTCAAAATAATTGATTTGGTACAGAAATACAAAAATATTTCTCTCAATGATTTAAAAATTGAGCATTTGAAACGAGTTTTTGTTAAAAAAATTGTAAATAGAATAATCGTTGCATTTTTGTTATTGATGATTAATATTTGTAAAAATTAATCTACCTACATATGTAAATTTTTTTTTCATTTTTTTCTCAATGTTGAAATTTGTTTTTTAAAAATGAGTTTTTATTCATCAATCACGAAATTTTTTTATTTTCATTTTTTTTCTTAATTTCAGAATTTATTCCAAATTAAAAAAAAAAAAATAAATTCCGACGTAGAGAATTTTTTTTTTATAATTTCGTGATCAACTTATTTAAAAAAATAATTTCTTGTATTAAAAATAAATTCTGACATTGAGAAAAAAATTTCGTAATTAAAAAAAATTTGTCCATGTCAGAATTTATTTTTAAAAAATTTTGAAATAAATTCTGAAATTGAGGGGAAAAAATGAAAAAAAAAATTTTTGATTGATAAATAAAAACTCATTAAAAAAAATAAATTCCGACATTGAAAAAAAATGAAAAAAAAAATCGCAATTGTTTAATAAAAACTTATTTAAAAAAAATAAATTCTGACATTGAGAAAAAAAATCTCTCCATGTCAGAATTTTTTTTTTAGTTTTAAATAAATTCTGAAATTAAGGGGGGAAAATGAAAAAAAAAATTGTCATTGATGAATAAAAACTCATTAAAAAAAAATAAATTCCCACATTGAGAAAAAAAAATTCGTGATTGAAATTAATGTAAAAAATTTACAAAGACGTGTGAAGATTGACAAGGCCGGAAAGCCAGCCGAAAGCTGAAAGTCAGAAGCCAAAAGCCAATACTGACTGAAAAGCCAAAAGCCGATTACGTTCGACTTTTTATTAGATTTTTCAGCTTTTAATCGTTTTTTTCAGCTGCTTTTTATCGGATTTTTCTGCCTTTTCATCGTTTTTCTTCAACTTTTTATCGGTTTTTTAAACAGCTTTTTATCGACCTTTTTTCGACTTTTTATCGGCTTTTTATCAGTTTTTTTCGGCTTAAAGCTGAAAAAAAAACTGGAAAAAAGCCGAAAGCTGTTATTTAAAATTTTGTAAGCCGAAAGCCAAAAGCCAAAGCTGATTCGTTCGGCTTGAGCCCTGAATTGAACACAGCGCCAACTCCAGTGAACATCGCATAATGACGTCATAAACATAGCGAAAATAGCATGGCTCTGTTATGATCCCGATCCAGTCGTGCAGACAAAGAGAGGGGTGCGTAGAGTGGGGAGAAGTCATAGAAGGTGAAAAAGCTGAATGGTGTTGGAGTTGTGTCAACCTGACTGACACGGGTTGACACAGTGTTGCAGACGTGTCGACTTGACTGACACGGGTCGACACAGTGTCTGGGCTGTGTCGACTTGACTGACATGGGTCAACGCAGTGTCTGAGACGTGTCAACTTGACCGACACGGGTCAACACAGTGTCGGGGTCGTGTAGACTTGACCGACACGGGTCGACCCAGTGTAGGGGACGTGTCGACTTGACTGACACGAATCAACACATATCACATCAGATGAATTTTACCAAAGCCGCTGCCAGGCCCATAGTCAGCAGGGGGCTTGAGGGGGCTTAGCTCCCTCTGGCACTACGTCGAGCCCCCTCTGCCAAAATTTCGTCAATATATCTAATTTTTACCTACTGTTCAGTAGGTACATAAATTTTCCTACGTAGCACATTTCAACGTCTTTACATATTGATAACAAGTTTTTGGCCCACTTTTTTGAAAATTTGAAGATGGTATAAAGTTTTGGTGTATCCTTGAGCCCCCCTCCCTTAGCATCCAACCAGCCCCCTCTATAGACGTATTCTGAATATGGGCCTAGTCGCTGCAGCTTTTATCAGTCTTTTCCCACACCTAAATACCCTGTCTGAGATTTCACACACCTCTTTAAGTGACATTGAACTTTTTTGGACTGCAAGGAAAAGCTCATAGATGAGGAAAGAGGAGACGTAGAGTGATAAGAATTCCAGGGTATGGGAAAAAGCTCGTATCCAGTCCAGTTGTGTCAACCCGTGTCAGTCAGGTTGACACAATGTCGGAAACGTGTCAACTTAACCGACACGGGTCAACGCAGTATCTGAGACGTGTCAACTTGACTGACACGGGTCGACACAGTGTCGGGGACGTGTCGACTTGACCGACATGGGTCAACGCAGTTTCTGAGACGTGTCAACTTGACCGACACGGGTCTACACTGTGTCGGAGACATATCGACGCGACCGACACGGGTTGACCTTGTAACACATCCCACCTCACTCCCTAATGCATCCAGTTTTGAACTTATCTATTATTAATGGAGGGCATGAAATTGATTTTTTGAAAATTAATAGCTATTAAAACAGAACTAATGTTTGAAAAATAATACTATTTTACTAAAGACCTGATCAAATATTTTGGATGACAAACTCAGAACATGAAACGAACAGATTACTTATGTTTGAAAAATAGTTTCGTGAACCAGACTTTTTGTTATTGAATTAAATTCTTTTCTAGGCCTGGTAAATAAAAATAGATGCAATTTAATCCTGTTCACCCTGGATTCAATTTTATACTAACAAATGCATCAAAATTAATACTCAACATTTTTCTCCAAATGAATTCCCAGATTATGCATTTGGCAAATCTCACCGACCAAATACTTATCTGAAATATCAATCACAAGGATCTACATTCGCCAACGATAAATCCAAAGTCAACCATTCGTATCGACATTTTCCACCATTTATCCGCAATACTCGGTCATCCGAGATGAATGTTTTTGACGTAAAGGTGAATTGAATACATTAGACCGTCAAAAAAACCCCGCATTAATACCGAATCGATGGTAATTTTAACGTTACATTTACACATCCACATTAAACAACGATTACGACGAAACGCGGTAACTTTAACAAATTACCAACTGGTAATTGCTCGTAATCGCACATAATCAGCAAACTTTATCGAATTAAAATTGTCATTGATGAAGAATTATACACCTTTATCGATGTCCCGTTCTATATTCGATCACCTATATAATTACTCGTACGAGTATCTTCATTCTGCAGCTGTTGCTCTCGCTGCGCTGATTTTTTTTATTAGAAACAAATTAACTAGATTCTTATTCGTTCAAATTGGCGAATAATTTAGATAATTTTCAAACAACGTAATGATTCGTTCCGCGATCTCGTCTCGTTCTATCCTTCACCCACTTATAGATTAATTGTAAAATTATTCCTTTTCTGTGTATACGACATTGTTCCTGTATTGAAAGGAATGTCTTCATTTTAAATGACTATTTTTCTGCGTATACGTACAATACTCTTAATAATTTTTTTACAAATTTTTCTGTTCCAGGTGAGTACCCAGATTGATCGTATACTTTTTTCGTTTTGCTCGACCAGTATATTGGTAAGTAGCCTATACGCATGCTGAGAATATTGGTATATCTAACCGGTTTAACAGATTCGAACATTTGACTCACCTACTTTCCAAACCATTATTCAAAGTTCAGTAGTTGATGGCGAGTTAGCAAATGGCGCAGGGAAAAAGGTTCGGCAATGATTTATGTCATCGATTGAAAAATATCATAGGCACTTGAAATGGAATGGCAATATTAACATACGAGTCTATTTGCGTATTGCGGGTAACCTCTTATCTATTCGGAAGGTGCGTTCGTATGTACATAATCTTTACAGTGATATAATTTGGCGGTCGTGAACAACTTCCCAGTTCAATTCAAGGCGAAGCCGAAGCGAATGACTTGGAGTGAATTTCGCAACGAGAATCGAATCATCAACCATTACGATTATTGTGATTTAATTGATGGTTGTTGACTCGTTGGTTAGATTGTACGAAAATACGATTCATTACGATTGTCACGCTTTCGGCTTTTTCCGGCCAATGTCTCGCACATTTTGTATCTGTGTTTTTTTTTAAATCGATCGGTTTACTTTACGCTGAAAAATTATCCCAAGAAGATCAATTTCGTCGAAAGGAAAAACATTCTTATCCCTTGCCCCCTTCTTTTTTCTATGGTATTCTCAGTATACTGTGAACGTCTATTATACATGTACTAATTAACGAGATCATACTACCTATTCGAATTAATTACGTACTAATTCGCCAATTAGCCAAGCTACGATAATATTATCAATCTACATCTGCGTACGTGAGTGAAAATTTACACAAGTCGTATGAATTTTGTAAAATCCTCATCGATTTTTATGACTCATCTGTATTTACCTTGAAACGTATTCGTAATAATTGTGTAACTGTCAATTGCAAACAAATCAAATAAAATTGAATTAACGAGAGGGGTTTTTCGCGATATTTACCAACGTATACGAGTGTGACGTCAATAATTCTGCATCTTAGGCTATTGGTCGATATTCCGTTCGCCCGTAGATATATTAAATAAACTAAAAGATCTGCTATGGAGATGTTTTAGTAGACTATACGATGAGGCAAATCTTGTTTACATGATTTTGATCCTCTCTAATTACTGTTACGTTGTTTAAGAAACTCTTCGCAAGGTTGACCATTAAATTGAAAAAACTTGGTACCGTTATCCGAGCACCTGCTGGTGTAGTTATGTACCTACGTACGTGCTGTTTTTATAGCGAAGAATTATGCATGTGTAGAGTGTGGCGGTCAGTTTGAACTTGGTGTTGGTGGTTGTATAGATTATGCAATGGCAGAGATGTATTTTTATTGTTTTTGTTTCGCTGATTTTTCTCGTGTGGAAGAGGTTGTTGGTTTGGTAGTGATTGGAGGAGTTTGAGAGTGTTGGTTTGAATTTTTACATGTTTTAGGAAGTGGAGATCGAATTTCAAAAATTGACGGTTTTGATAAATTGATGAGATTAAAATTTGATTATGGTCAAATTTTTCAAGGATTCAGCTCTGCATTAGAGGAATAAATTTGTTTTTGATTAAAAGGACTGGATAAGGTAACCTTACATCAACACAAAAAAAATCACAAAGAGCGTAGCCGGATTTAAAGGGGTGATTTGTCCCTGAGTACCGAATTTTAAATTATCCAGTGGAAGTTGGTCCTTACAGTCTAAAACCTCCATGACAAAATTTTTAGCTCGATATCTCAACCCTAACCCCTTCTCGAGGGTTAAATGCGGATTTTCGTTAAAAATTTCTATTTTTGGCAGTTTTCAACCGAATTTTTTCGAACTTGCGAGATCAAGGGTGATTTTTGGAATTTTTTGAAAAAAATTTCGAGCACTTTTTCAAGGTT
>FIZU01058843.1:0-12635 GCA_900064475.1 Pseudococcus longispinus
ACTCTTCAGTTCCGGTTCCTATGTCCAGTTCCTTCTTTCTTTCATCGCTTTCTCCACCAATTAAATCTCGTCTCCTCCTACAACCCCTTTTCATCCCTTTCCCTTTAGATCCTTCGTCCTTTCGAGTTATGTATGGAATGTGTACTTCAGTTTGACATAGCAGAAAGAGCAAAAGCATATGCTAAGTTTTATACTTCCATGGGTAGTACGGAAATAGAAATAATCTGAGGGTCCAGGAAGGCTATTTTTTTTGGAGGATAAGGTATTTGGCAAAAAATTAATTTGTCTTAAGTAAGTGTAGTCCGATTTGTTTTAGTCTCTTCCTCGTGAGTTTTTCAACGTCAAATTTGTAAATAATTTTTCTCGAATTATAAATAAAAAATGGTACACGTATAAAAGAAGTGGAATGGGTATAAGCCACGAGTAAATAGTTACTACATATAGATCGTAGTCAGTACAGCACTAGATACACATAGAATCGTAATACACCAACAATGAGAGGACAATATGTACAGCAATATCGTCGATAACTGTACTCGTGACTTATGAGAAGAAAGATACGTTCGTTGGTATAGCTTTAGCGTACGTACGTACGATTAAAATTCGTGATTAATGAGCTAATTCTTGCGGATAGTATACGGGTGGATTGGAATTCGCTCTCGATGATGAAAAAAAAAGAGGCATCGCGGAGTACGGAGGCGACGCGACGACGACGACACCAAGACCAACATGTACCACAGTACATAAGGTATAGACCGGAGACTCTATTATATTGGTATCGAGACCGTGTAAAATTACAAATAACCGTCGCAGATTTTTCACTTTAATTTGGAGGCTGGCGGTATTGCATTAACTGAATTATATAAAATTTGTAGTTGGTCCGTTTCGGTTGGTCGTGAACTCGGCTAAAAATCTATACAGACTTATAGGTAAGACGTCTCAGGAAACGGTACGAAGCAGAGCAGAAGACGAGGGAGTGAAAAAGATTTCTTGTAAGGATAATATCGGGCTCAGTTCGAGGTGAAATCCAATTAGACGGGCGAAATATTCGACTGCGGACTGCGCCGTGGGCCGAGGCCGAAGACGAATAGAATAAGAACAAAAGCGTAAACACTCTTACGCGAATACGGAAAAATGAAAATAAAAGGAGTAACGGAAACGAATGCGATGCGCCAAACTATATAGAGAAAGAGTGTAATCTACACCTTGTATTTCCGCTGCGCCGTTCGGCGCCTTCGCTTCGATCTTCCCCATCGCACGTTTGCTGGATCGCATCGCATCATCTCTATTACACATAATTCTCAAGATTATTGCTTTGGTCAGTTCTCACCATTAAAACTCGTTGTAAAAAGAAAGAACTGCTCGCTATGGATGGCTATAAGTAGTGTAATATAACAGTAAATCGGACTTATGTAAACAAACGTTGGGCAGGAAAATCAACTGTATCGTCGTACGTGGATTATACCTCGCGGATCATTCCAATGTGATGAAATTTCGTTGCGGAAACGTCCTTGAACCGTGTACGCGAATTTTTCGCGATCAGGGGTCGATTTTGCGCTAAAAATCACGCCGAAGGTTCAGCAAATACGTGTAGCAGACTAGCTGGCGAAGTCACGTATCAAACAGGTGGATATTTAGACGGTCGGAAATATTGTAAATTACAAGTTATTCGTAAGCACGATATTCGCATTTATGGCTGACAGCGTATGTCTGAAATCAGTCGTATCTTATCAAAATGATAATTCAAAATGCTTCTCATCGGTCGTGGTAATGAACCGGCATACGAATCGAACACGATTCCATGCAATTCGCAGTAGGAAGGGTGAATACGAGATGAATATTTCTGCAATATTAGATCTCGTACCATTTGGCATTGGTAATTAAGCGCATCCGCGACAAACCGAAAAAAAATTACAATCGAGACGTCGAAGGGGAAAAGTATCATCATCGCAGCAGACGAGAAATTCGTACCCAGCGGGAAATCTTGCAGATCCCGGTATGGTACCTGCTCGAGGAAGGACCCAAGAGCTGTACCTACCCAACAGATAGACGATACAGGAAAACGCAGGGTATTGACTTCATCTGCACTTCGAACAAGACGAAAACGAAACTCCAATCGTAAAAAAAATTTCTTACGTTAGTTTTTTTTTACGACTGTTACAATACGACAATCGGAAACGTCCATCTAATCGACGAATTATCCGCCGGTAATTAAAATTCGGTCGAGGCAAGACAAATTTTATAATCGAACGAGTCGAAAATCACCATCACGTCGAGTTTTATTAGCGTGGGTAACCTGTTTGCGTCGTGCTTCCCATTCCCATTCTGACTTACTGTGTCAAGAGCAGAGATTGACGCAGAGTTCTCCATTCTCGTATACTAGATGCTTATTACGAGTCAGTTCTCATTCATACGAATATTGTAAATGTTGCTAATTGATCCGAATATTGGTTTGGATGCCTTTCAACGTTTCAACCGTATGCTTTTGTTGTTTGATTGGCGTCGTGTTATAAAGTGATTGTGAATTTTCACTTGTAAATTTATCCTTAGCATGCGTCGTGTTTGTAATGGTACTTGAGTCGAAACGTGGTTTAGATTACAAGTGTTTGTCGTCTAGTTGACAGGTATCGGATTCGGTCGCGAAGGAGTAAATTTTGCAACATCATGTGTTTTCAAATCTAGGTTGAAATTTTTTGCTTTTGCCCAGACGATTGTTTGCAGTAAACTAGGTTTTATAGTATGCGATTTTGCTGAATTTCACCGTGTCGTGGTGTCAATGAATTGGTGATTTGAATTTTTTAATCGATAAATTGCGTGTACGGTTTCTGTGCTCGAGTTGGAGTGTTAATCCGAGTAAAAGTACGAGTAATCCGAATTCGATACTTGTTGAAGAAAAGAATTAGTGAAAGAGACTTCGAGCTAGAAGTAGCATGGGTTGACTTGATTTTTCAGTCAAGACGAATTATTCATTTAATTTTTTGGTTTTGTTGGATTTTCATCGCATGATTCTCCCCATTTTTTTTGGTTTACAAAAATCTTTAAAAATGTAAAATACAAAAAGTTATTTCTTTGAAATTTGTGATTTGAACTTTCAAGTTGATTAATTATAGATTGGGAATTTGGAACATTGAGTGAAAAGATGTTGGGTATGAACAGGTTTTGAGACTTGATGGAGAATTGAAAAATTGAAAAAAAATGAAAATGAAACATATTTTGAAAAAATTTACCCATAATTTTTACCCGCGTTTTTTTCCGACTTTGAAAGTAATACTTGAATAACTCTGTAAATCTTTAAATTTGGTGAGAAAAAGACTTTTCAAAATCTTAACTACATAATTACATTGAAATTTCATACGGTGTCATATTACTACCTCCCGAGTTAGGAGCATGAGATAAAAATGTCCATATTCACAAAAAACAATTTTATAACTTTGTAATTGGATGATAACGACGGGTGGCCTCCTCCTGGAACCGTGTTCCTATCACAAATGACATTATTTACCAGTATATTCCTCTTTTCAGCAACCCTGAATTATTCAGAATTAGGGAGAGAGTCTATATTACTACCCTGGAATATATTCCTACATTCTACTTTATTTTAAAAAGAAAAAATCGAATAATTTTTAGAAAAATTTGCAAATTTCCCAAACGTCAACTTAGGATAAATATATGGAAAACAATTAAGACATCTACTCACCAAACTTCACTACTCAGAAGATAATAGATTATTGCTTAGTATTCTTGAACTGTACGTACCTGAAACACAAAGAAAAAAAACTAAAATTACTTATTTGTACGGTCATTTTGAAATAAAAGCGAACAAACTAAAATATTTTACAATTTTACATTCTAATTTCCGCCTTTAAATCACTCGAAAACTGAAATTTTCCGTGATTTACAGGCACTTCATTCCACGTATTAGAAAGAATTTCCATTCATTCTCATCACGAGCTACGAATAGCTATAGATATTTCGCGATTACAACTCTGTCATAAGTACCCACATTCATATTCCTTTCTTCCTCATCTATAGAAATTGAAATTAAAAACGAAAACTGTAATAAATCGAACAGCTTTACGACAGAAGTTCTCAAGCTTGACAGTCCAGGCGAGAGTTGGAAATACATAAAAATCAATTATGAGAAGGTGGTTTTTTTTCTCATATTCATTATTTATTCCATATTGCACACATACCAATTATGAGAAGGTGTTTTTTTTCTCATATTCTTTATTTATATTCCATATCGTACCTATACAAATCTGCGTGCTACTCAGATATGGGAAAAAATTGCCAGTAATTTCAACGTTATCTCGACTCGGTTACTGTGCACTTTCAATACGATATGCGATGGCTGCAGCACGAGTGCAAATTTGCATGTCAAGCGTGTCTATCTGCAAGTTGGTTATAATTCATAAGAAGTTTCAAGTATGCTATGTTGATTGATTTTAGCAGGAAAAGTGAAATTTTTCTTATATTAATGCATCAGCTACGTTGGCAATTTTAGTCATCGAAAGTATACGGTCTGCTTGCTCAAGGTCTTACGCGATTTATAATTTTTTTTTCATCGTTGGTAAGTCTAGTCTGGTGTTGATTGTTGACTCAATGAGGTTAATTGAAATCTTCATTGTTCGTAGAAGTTATATTGTAGAGGGTGGAATGTGTGATGAAAAAGATTAAATATAATTTAGTAAATTTTACTCGGTTCGGAGAAGTCTGGTGAAGCGAGAGTTTTTTTTTAATGTACTTGAAGAAAACGGATTCAAATTTTGATCATAATGATACGCAGTCAAGGCTCGAATATAACTCGCTGAGAATTGAAAAATGGTCACTGCAGTAAGAAGGAGTTCAGGAATTTCATTTGAAAATACAACTAAAATGGTACAGTTTTTGTTCTGTGGAATTATATATCCAGAAAAACTCAAATCTGCCATTTTTTCTTTCCAATTGGTGAATTAGCAAGCCTTGTGAGAGATTATCAACAACATTTGGAGCCTAGTTCTTTTCTTCAGCAAATTCGCTCAACTCATGCTGCTTCTGACTATTCATACGTGCTTTAATTTTCAACGCCACCATCAAATCACCTCTTAAACTAATTTTCAAGTGCATATAAACCTCATAAACTGCTTTTTCTATGACCATCGTACCTGTTCGAATTCTGCCATTTATGGTACACCTCACGTTAAACTTTTTTGTAACGGTAGGTCAGTTCAGTACACTGGTAGTCAGGTACATAGTCGGCATATTATCATCACCTTGAACATGTACTAGGTGCAGGTGAAAAGAGGCTCGTAAATACTGGGTTTTATATGAGGCACGACGCGATCTAGCGGTACCCATCAGCTGATAGACTCTGGCGAGTGGGACGACGGTTGACAATTCAGTTAACGCTGTCACAATTAATGGAAACCAATTGTGCCACCGAGTCGAGTTTTTACTAATTATTGTCTACGTAGTAGTGGTCTGCCAAGGCGAGGTAGATCGGCGGTGACATAGTGCCTCGGTCGTGTATACTGCCGAGCCTCGCCATCCAACAAACGAACGATCGATGCCGGTCGATTATTTTCAGTTATTAAAACTGTACATCGTAATGGCGTACAGTTAGCTTAATTGTATATTTATGAAGCTCACCGGTACCGGCCGCCGTTTAAAGATAGCTTCGTTGGTAGAGATATTGAAAATTATGCAGGTTCGACGACGTTTCAATGCGTAACGCAGTCCGGTATAAGGCTTCGGTGCATCGATTCGCGTATTCACGAATAAAGCCAGCAACGTAACCACAGAAGCCGAGCACGATGCTCGTGATTCGTACGCGTGGCTATAATAGATCTAAAGCAGTATTCAACATGGTAATCAATTTACTCTTTACATCCGGTCTATGGCTCGAGATTTCGGCTGGCGCATGCCACTCCGACTCTGATGCGGTGCAATATGCTACAAACAGTGGCTGTAAACCGGTTACTTAAGCGATGAAAACTTTCGATTTTTTTCTCGTAACTTGTTCGATGAATGATTTAGACTGGTGTGAGACGATATTTAGCTTAATTATTGTTTAATGTATACGGCGAATCATCCAATACAGGTACTCGAGTATTTTACTTAGGCCAAACGACGCCCCGAACTGGTTTCCAGGAGGTGCGAATTTGCGATCGGCAGAGTACACTTATCTACATCTAGTGGACAGTTTTCACCAGGGCTAGAACAAGAAGGTGTAGTCCTCCCAACTCATTTTTTGTTGAAATTTGAGATATTAATTAAAAGTGAATAAGATGATCTGAAATTTTTGAGCCTTTTTAGCGTAGGATATGCTTTTGCAATGACCAAAGCTGCGAAAAACAATACGAAGCTCCGTCACGCGGTCTTTTAGACATTTTGTCAGCCTTTTTTGGATGTGGAAAAATTTGCAGATTGGCTACTTCTCCAAAAATAAATGAATAAGTTTTTCTCATAGGGATTTAGCCCCCAAGATTTTGGACTCAATTACTTCTCTGGTTTTCGCCCAGCTTATTCAGGTGTAAATGGCGTGAAGAAGGAAGAACGAAAGAAAAAGCTTAATTATTCTTACGATCTTCAATTATACATAACAAGATTACACGATTTCTGTGTATGGCAACGATGGCGAGACGAATGCTAGACTTGATATCCATAATACCCGGCGCTGCGCAGCGCAATGCGGATTTATATCATAATATTTTATTATGTGTATAGTCGGTAAGACGACGCGACGCCTCCGGCGTGTCGCATGAGCCGCCTGTTGGAATAAAGCTCTCGGCTCGTCATCATACCTGCTCCAATACAAACAATGACTAAGCTACATTTATCATTCACCAAGTAGACGGATAGCGTTATAAAGCGTTGATATATCACACGACATCGCGTCTCTTACATCTCTTGTACGGCTGCTGAAATGTTGGATATCAGTGTTAGAATGACTGGTGATTTGAATTCTACTATGGTCGGGTCTCCTTTTTTGGGAATAAACAGGCGTGTGTGTTTGACGTTTAATTGTGTCAATAGGGCTGAGAGCGTTCGTGTGTTGTTTACAAATTCACATATACGTAAATGTACCATTGACCGAAGGAAGGCTGGAGGTTGAGGTAGGATGGTACCTGATCGGTTGGGTTGCTTGTTGTAAGAAGCAATTTATTTGGTGATCCTATGTATAACAATCCGAATCCGATACCGCAATGCACCGACCCATGGTGGATAATTTACCACCGTACCGTGATCTTGAAACCATTGGTATTGGTAAAAATCGAAATCGTTCGCATGGGCGTGTAACAGGTGATTACGTTGGTAAATTATGAAATTCAACCGCAATCTTATCCGACTAGAGTTCAATGTACATTGTATGAGGGAAATAGGTGCAAACGAATACAGCTGTGTTTTATTCGTGTTCACTTCGTCGTATTGCAACCAAGGTGTAGTTAGAATATAGGATTTATTGCGTTTTCATCTTTCCCTTAAAATTTCCTTTGTAAGATCTACCCAAAATGTGAATTTTCCCTCATATCTCCTAAAATAATGCTTTTAGCCAAAAAATGCTTTAGTTAAGTTTTACTCAGAGCTACATTTCCCATCACATCATCAGATAGATACCTTCATTTTGACCTAAAATTTAGTCTGTTTTTTTTTTAGCCATGTTGAGACACCTCAATAATGATGAAATCAATTCTTTCTTTCTTTGGTTGGAATCAGCCAATCAGGTTTAACAGTCCATTGATCACAGGAAAATATCACATACCGGACTGATATACTATGATTATTTTAATAGCGTATTGAGGAGTTGGTGTGGAAAATGAGATTATATTTGATAGCATACTGCTCGTTATAATTACCTATTCGCATTTGCATCGCATTCCTCATCGTATTACATATATCTCTAGTTGATTTGTACCTCTAACTGTGTCTACCAAAGAAGCTATAGATACCAGTGACCAGGGAAAGTGAACCTCGCGGTCAATGACGGATCGCTTTGTAGTCAAAAATTTTAATTTTGTCGACAGCACACGATATGTACGCGATCAATGAAAAGCTCAACGTGCTACACGTTTCTCTTGTCCGAACCGAAGATGGTTGTAATATATAGAATTGTCCTATTTGACCGCGTAGGTACGTAGACGTACTTACACTTCGCGCCGTATACAATACGAATGCTACTTTCATTTGTTACATTCATTTGTGATCCAGTATTTTTGTATGACTCCGAAATAAAATGACCATTTGTACGTTGTGTCCATCATATTGGACATCGTTCGGGTTTGCGCTACTTTTTACGCGGCGTGGCGCGGTGCGCTGCGCGATTATTTGAGTGATGCCTAACGTGAGACTACTATAAGTGGAAAAATTAGCTCAATGAGGATGACTAATTAATATGGTAATTAAGTTTATGCCAGGCGATGATAAATAATTATTTTGTGCGTTTGTTTTTGTTTCAGGTAAGCAATGTTTTATTTGGTTTGGAATCGGTTTAGAAGATAACTCTATCGCAGGTAATATTATTAGCCGGATAAATTGAACTTTTAAGTGAAATGAGGTTTGAAGAGATGAGAATTTTAGTATAAAGATGTATAGCCTTGGAATTTTGAATTTGGCAGTATTATTTTTGTTCAAAGTTTGCTTGTCTCGTGATGAAAATGACTGAGATCAGATATGAAAACAAAACATGTTTGAGGGGATTTTTGGTTACGCCACGGCACAAATTCAAATTTTGAACTTCTCAATTAATTGGGATAAGTAGATGATATCACTGTTTCAATTTTGGATAGTCATCTCAACACATCTGTGGCTGCGGCCCTTCAGAATAGAACTCGTTAAAATTGATTTGGGACTTTTAGAAGGATGTCGTTTTTTGTGGTTTTATACTTGTAGGTTTGGGAAACCATGCTCTGCTACCATGATCGAAAGTCCAGTTGTATTGAAGGTTTTATTCAAACCGATTGAGAAGCGCACTCTGTGAAATTGGGGCTGAAACCAAGTTTCTATACTTTTAGGATATTTTTAATATTTAGGTTGTTAAGAGCCACAAAAATCAACCGAATGAGATGTGAACAACGGCGTCCCCAGTGGACAAAAAGCGTCCAATTCTGTACATGAAGTTTGTGTTACTCGTAGATTGGTGTCTTGGTTTATTTAGTTGGTGTCTTTAAATGGAGGCAACCACATGCTCTGCTACCATTATTGAAAATTACACTGGTTAACAGAATTTTCGTTCTGAAATTTTTGTTGAATTCATGCTTAACATGTTCCCCAAGTTGGAGTTGTGAAATGGAAGTTGCCAGTTGGTGTAATTAACATTTTCAGTGATTGTGCTCTCCCTTCCTAAAATATTCTTCGGTTCGTCCCTGATGCCAGAGGACAGTTTCCTTGAGTCGATTTGAGTTGATTGAAAAAAACAGAAAATAGTTCTCATAAAATGTAACTGTTTCGGGTGAATGGAGACTGGAAGGTCGGAACCTGGAAAAGGCGCTTGTATAGGGTACATCAAATCTACTTGCCAAAGACGACTTCTCAAGTCAATTTCAGTATGTTGAGGAAATTATTCAAGGGTTTTAGCACAGAATATGCTTTTTCGATGACCAAACCTGCAAAAGACGTCACGAAATTCCGGCACGATATTCCGCCATGTTGAATTTTAGACATTTTGTCAGACTTTTTTGGACTTGGAAAATTTTTCAGATCTCCACTGACTTTTTGGACTTGGGAAATTTCAGAGATAACGCTGACTTTCAGACATTTTGTCAGGCTATTTTAGATTTTCTGAGCTTGAAAAATTATTCAGCTTTCAAACGATTTTTTGGACTTGAAAAATTTCAGAAAATTTTGACTTTTTTGATTTTGAAAATTTTTATGTAGTCGAATGACTTTTGAACTTTGAAAAATTTAAATTATTTCAATTGTGTTCGACTCTGAACTTACAGTTAGATAAAGCCAGACAGAAAGAAGACGAATTTTTATTTTTGCAATTTTGTAAACACCCTGTATGAATGGATGAAGTAGTACAGATACAGAAGGGCGATTTTTGCAACTTTGTACTCATCCTGCGGCCACTGTGACCGCAGACTTCTTTTTTTATGTTTCTTCCAAGTTCTAAACTTTCAATTAACCATATTTTCAAGCCAGTCATAAACCAAATGTTCAGAATTGTTGCCCGTGTATGACGTATCGATAGAGAACCATTAACTCATAGATATTTACACGTATTATTCGAAACAGCTTCCGTTTCTTCTCCGATATTACATCTCATCAGCAGATTAGGGTTAAATCGTACATACATCAAAATTTAATTATTCGATTGCTAGTGTTTGTTTCAACGTAAAAAAAAAATGGACCACCAAGGTACGGAAAAATGTTCGACGAATGCGTCAGCTGCCGGGCAATTGCAATCCGGCCGCAAAAAAGACGCCAGATTATGGATTAGCATTGTCAAATAATCGACGGTGTGCTCATTTTTTCGTCTTGATCGGCGTATTAAATTCTTTTCATGCAACAATGGATTCGAGATTAATAGTAATAAGTCGAAGTTGGGTTAAACGTTAAGTTGCCCGGACTATATATCCGACCGGACGAACACGTTTTTCGCTCATTTACTGACGAGCGAGGTGAAAAATAAGTATTTTTTTTAAAAGAAAAAAAAAAATTAGCCGAGACGCGAACACATATCTCGTGCATAAGTCCAGTTACGTAGCATATAAAAACGTCCCATAAATATAAAATTATATTAAGAGCAACAAGGCGAAAATACGAGTAAATATAGGTGTTCGAGTGACTAGAAAATTTCTACGTACTACCTTGTGGCACCTACATACTACATTGTAGGTAAACATATATTGTGGTATGCGTATGTAAGGTGTCTACTGTCTATCTTGGCTGGTGAAACATGTGCGCGTGCGATAACGAGTAAAGAAATTTTTTCTAATGCATTTTCGGCGTTAATTTGCATCGTAACATCCATTAACTATCCCAGACGACTCCATACATAATATTTAAGAAGCGTGAAAATGAAAATTTTCTCATATCGAAATGCATCGTCGTCCTAATGCGAATGTATAGGTGTTGAGAGAATGTATGTACATAGCGTAGGTTAATTTACTTAGATGCGATGGTATAATAATCTAATATATGTGTACACGATGTACATTGTATGAGTACATTGCGACGGCGGCGGCGGCGTTGATGGCGAGGGAAGGAGGTGCGAGGGAGCAGAAGGAGACGGCGACGTGTCTATAAGAAATGTAGATATATTTTCACTTGCATACATTTCTAGGTCAGTAGTTGTCAAGCCTACTGTAATGCGGGATTAATAAAGTATAATACTTTGTATGCTTTTGTTATTTCCTTCTTCTGCCGATTAATAATAAAACTTGGCATATGTGTCACTTTTGTACGGCGCGTATACGACACTAACCCACTAACAATACCAGAGTTGGCAATTTTTCATATTTTTTTTTTTTAGATATCTATTCGCCGGTACATGCCGGGTACCGCAATGAAACGTCGATAACGAAACAGGTTTTTATTTTGTACGCATGCGCCAAATTAATTTATAATAATGAGGTTTTTAACTCTTCGGTGACCCTGTTTTGACATAGGTTAATATAGTACCTATAATAGTACTACCGAGTGCACTTTTTTTTATTAGATTTACTTTTTATATTTACACGTGCGAGTTTTCATTTTTTTTTCTGCATTTCTCGTACTTGATCTGTATCGCGAGGTACTTTAAGTACGAGTGGCGAGTTGGAGATGATTTTTTTTTTTCGCTGCGGAGAGGATTAGCGAACGTGGTTTTTTGCGCCAAAAAACCGGTCTTCGGACGACATTGCGCAATCATTATTTATCGAAGTAATAAGAACACAAACGGTCAATAATCATCAACGGTAACCGCAGAAACTGGTTCACAAACCGTTGTACATATGTTATTACTGCAAATGGTGTGGAAGCCGAGTCGTTCAGAATGTATATCTGATTCTATACAGTGGGCAGTAAAGTAGAACTTGTCAACGTCATCGTTTATCGGCCACTTGATAACGTAAGGTCACATCGGATTGAAATGAATGGAAATTATTGTGATTTTTTACCTCTTTTCTTTGCCTTGCCTTTAATGTTTGGAGTTTTTTTCCTGATTGGTTCGTTGATAAGAAGAGGTATATTGTAATGGTTAAATTTATCAAAAAAATTGATGAATATTTTTGGCCACGAAAGTCGTCTTTTTTGGGCGTTGCTAAAAATACTTGGTTCGATAGGAGAGACTAGGGACATTTTGGACAATTTTTGCATTTTCCCATATTGAAGATGAAAATTGTTCAAAATGAAAGTTGCATGCGTAAAAAAACTTTGAACTTTTTTTAATCCCGTTTTTCAATCGACAGAGTCCCAGTGATTACAAATTTTGGAGAAATTAAGTTTTGAAATTTTCATTTTTCTGTCCAAAATCTGCAATTTGTGTCCAGAGAGGTAAACATCCATTTTTTCCTTTTTTTTGACCAATTAAAGTTTTTGGGTGGATGAAAAGGAAAATATTCAATTGAGTACAGTTCAAATGTACTCGTCCATAACAATTTTGCCTCTACAAGTTCTTTACGCACCCAATTGAAAAAATTCTGTGGATGTTCATGTTTCCTTTTCAGGAATAAGGA